>JAIUND010000057.1:0-140941 GCA_034699125.1 Gisinianus flammeolus | reverse complement strand
ATTCTGTAATAGACTCCCTGGGACTCTATAATATTTTCGGATACACTCCCTGGTAGTCTATTCTAGTTTATACGGTACATATTAAACAGAAGGATTAAATACTCTCCTCGACTCTTACCAACTCCTACATATATGGAAGTTGATATAAAGCAAGAAGAAAAAAAAATAGGAAAGAATCCGTTCTGTATTGCGTAATGTTATTACAGAATCTGTACTTACCACTGTCTCTCTCTCTCTCTCTCAGTCAGTCAGTTAGGTTCACACTATTAATGCATTTTTTAACTCACAATTTATGCATCTCCCTGTCTTTCTCTCTTGGTATTCTGGTATTCGCTATTGAATGCTGTAACTTGTAATTGAGAATATTTAACATTTATTTTCATGCTCATATTATACAAAGATAAATGCTTTTTTGGATGGATGGTTGTCGATATTAAATTTTATTGTTTTGATTCCTTCATTGATTTTTTTTTTTTCTTATACATAGTCCATTTGTATCTGTACACATGTATTTATTCTGATGTTGATGTATCTCCTCATCTCTCTCTCTCTTTCTCTCTCTCTCATCCCTTCAAGAATATATAATTACTGAGGAATACGGAATACAGAATGAGATAAAACTCATACGTACAAATTATATGACTATTCACTAGATCTTCTTCTCTATGAAAACTTGGGAAGAAAAAAGCAGGTTTTTCATCTTAACATCATTGTTAGTTAGCAATTCCTTGTTATTATTACTGTTGTGGGCCTTTTTAGCTGGAGCTGGATCTACAGAGTGTATAGACTCTGTAGATAGATATAGTCATATTCATGTACAAGTGTAGAGTTTTATCGTACTAGTGATTGATGATAGGAGTGGTCACTTTTTCTACTTGTCGTTACTGGCTCAATCCTATTTTACACAATTTAATATGTGAAAAATATATCTACTTGCCTTGTCTGATTTTAAAAGAGTCTCTCTCTCTCTCTCTCTAGTCAAATTCAAATTCAAAAAAGAGAAATGTAGAAAAATAACGTGTGTTCACTTGTTCCCGTGTATATCAAATGTAAAATACACAAGCCACATGTTTCTCTCCTTCCTATACAGATAGTATAATAGTATAAATATGTGCTCATTCTAAACCACCAAACCTCTTTATTTTTCTCGTCAAAAAATGTACAAATTGTCCATGTTTCAAGTGGAAAAAATCCCAGAGAGAGAGAGAGAGAGAGAAAAAGAGACAGAGAACATCTTCACTTGAACTTATTTAGCATAACATGACTCAAAGGTAGAAAACATTATACAGAAAAGTAAATTGATGGAGAGAGGGAGAGAGAGAAAGAGACAGAGAGGATTTAAAATGTTGAGCGAGAGATGAGGACCAGAAATATAATAATTCATTTATACATGGGCAACTCATTGGTCAAGTGAGAGATGTGAATGTGAATACATGTGTATACTCTGTGAGTAAGAAAATATTACGAAAAGATCCAGCCAGCCACACTTATTTTTACTGGAGGCTGCAAGACATTAGCTGCTGCCTCCACATAAATCCGACTGGTGAGTACACAACTTTTATGTATATATACATATATATGTGTGTGTGTGTGTGTAGTAATTATTATGCACAAGGAATAAAGAAAAAAACCTGTGGATGCAGAATTATTATATAAATTCAACTCATAAAACATTAGATTATATTACAGTACATGGAACACCAAAAAAATACCTAGATAATTAATAATATTGCACACACAACACACACGCTTCACCAGGCCCAACACAGCACTATAGAACCAAAAAGGTAAAAAAAATAAACCCAAAAGGAATACATATAAAAGTGTAATAAAAGCGAGGGGCTTTAGAATGTCCCGACTTGAATAATAGTAAGTACTTACTACAGACTACAAACTATGGACGAGTAAAGTATAATTATTATTATATTTCATGACTATTAAAATGATTATTACTTTATTCTCTTTCACTTGGCAATAAATGCCGAAAGGATAAATAAAAAAAAAAATGTTTTTAGAATTTTTAGGTGTAAAAGTGTGTGTGTAAATCATATGGTAAGATGATTTGAATGGATGGATGGACCTTGTCAAAAAAAGTGGGGAAGAATTCATATCGACACTTATGTCTCATGCCAAAATTCCATAAATTCCCAAGTTCAAGCTTAAACGCCAACTCTTTTCTCCCTTTACAAATTTTTAATGCAATTTTCGTGTAAAAATGAAGAATGAGAACGTAGTTAAGTGTTAAGTATTACACTTAACACAATTTTTTTTTTTCTGTGCAAAAACAAGAAGAATCTCTCAGCTTAATCTTTTTTTTTTCTGAAATAAAAGCTGGAAATTTCCTTCCCTTATGATAAAATGTCAAAATCTCTTGTTTTAATTTGCTCGAACACTGAAAAAACAGGCCTTTCTCTAGTAGATTATGAAATGTACAACAACAGCATGTTGTTTCTTCACACTACACATTATTAGGCTTCCTTCAAATCAAATCTCTCCCTCTGTCTGTTTCTCTGTTTGTCTGTCTGCAGGATATTTTGGCAAAAAAGTCATACCGAGAATTTTTCTTGTATAATAATAATAGTAATAATAATAATAATAATAATAATAACAATTATTTTTCCACACACACACAATATAAAAGTAAAATAACAAGTTTTTTGAATAAATAAAGGTTGAGCAGGCTTTTGACTTTTTCTTCAAATTCCAAGTTTATGCAAATGATAATATAGTATCAAGGTAACTCTTGTCCAACATTATAGACGCGAATATCCGTAGAGTTACATTAGATGGATGTGGATTGATAGGGCAATTCATGTTAATGTTAATATATACGGAAACATGTAGACAAGAGGGCAAAGACTATAATACATACACACACAAAACTCTCAAAAATTTCATCATTTAGAATGACTTGAAAATGAGAAGAAAAAACGCTTTTTACTTTTTGTCTTTCTCTCTGTCTCTCTTGACTTGCGATTTGATAGCGAGTGTGTTATGTTATGTGTCCTCTGCCTTGTCACGTAAGTTGGAAGTAGCAGGTGGCAGGAAAAGATGGGACAATTATTACTATCCATTTGTGCACCCATCAGTAATTTTGCACCTTCTAATATATCTGTGCAGCATAGCATTTTCTCATGCACACCACACTTGTCCAAGATAAATGTGCACTTACCCAAAGTGTTTCCTACACATATTTCCTTACACTATACATTTCGACTCTGGATACTCATTATTCCCTCCAAAAAAAACTACTACTTCTCGCAGATGCCAGATACATAAACTGATATGGATATTGATACAAGAGTAACATGAAACATGAGATAGAGAGAAAGAGAAAAAAAGAGAGAGAGAGAGAGAGAGAGTCGACAGAACCGAATTTATATGCGTGCAAACAAACGCCTGTATCTATTTCACGAATGGCCAAACAAACCCTGGCTTGATCGCATGCTAATGCAAATATTATTCATGTATGAAAATTTGACGTTCGTCTCTCTCATTCTCTCTCCGGCCTCTCGTCCTTTTTGTCTAATTTCTTTTGCGTTTCGCATGCTATGTGGACAGGTACGAGATTCAAGATGCGTTTGGTCTCCTCACTAACATTATCAAACTGTCTTGAGGTTATACGTGTTTATAGACACGTAATAAAACGTAAGGTTGTTTTCATGTGGAAGTGGAAGTTGCTGTTTCTATTTCTCTACATGTCTCTGACTTAACTTTTTAACCCAGGCTATGGGCCATCTCTGTATGTACTGATATACGTATATTTTTTGATATCATGTTTAATTCATGTTGAGTAGTGCAATGTCCATGTCCAAGGAAAATGCACAGTGCACAGTACGGTGATTTTTTTTACTTTATTCTTTCTATCATTTCATTTCATTTCGATCTTTCTCTGTCTCTCTCTCAGTGTCTTTCTTCCTTTCTCTGTCTTCCTCTTGTGCGACCCCATGCGGTAAAATTGGTCATTTTAAGGTTGGTTAGAAAATGATAAATGTCGACACAAATTCATGATTTAATGGAGAAACACGGATGGAGTCTCCCTTTCAACGCCTGCTGAGTACAGAAAAAACCCTGCATGAGGACGGACGATACCATGAAACTCTCGGACTTACACTCAAAGTCCAAGTGTATACATGGATGAGGGAGAAGGAGGAGGAGGCATCAAGCGTAAAAACTAAAGGAGCTCTGTAATATTGTACCTACGTGAATAGTTACGCTTTGAACTTATCAAAACTCGGATTATGAAACGGCATTTTGAATTAAATCCACTTTTATATGCATGTCCACATGTACAAAAATGAAAATGTAAGAGATTCTTGAATAATCCGTTCAAAGAGAAAACACGCAAGCAAGCAAGCAAAGTGTATCCTCTTTAGAATAGAATATGATGATGATCCTGGTCATGTTTATGTGTGTGTGATCATAAGAGTTTATTCTCAAACACCTGATGAACCATATATATATATTTTTTACTACATAAATTTCAGGCCGAATGGCCATATGCCATTACCATATCCACCCAATAGTAGGACACTTGGCCTAGACACCATACTTTTTTTTTGTTTTTTGTTTTATTATATTCGTAAACCGGTGCGTCCCCGTCCCAACAGGGGTGAGACTAATAGACAATATTCTAATATGAGTCTTTTATACAATTTACGTCACTTTAAACTTTCAACCCGTTCTCCACACAATGTTTTTTTTTTTCATTCCATATACAAACATCTCCGCATTTGATTTAAAGACAATGCTCCTATTAAATTCTATGGAATTTCCAATTTTTCACGTCCATATATTTCTGTAAATATAATTTTGAGTATGCCGCAAGCTAAATTTGATTTTGATAATTTTTTCTGTAAGTATTGGGCTTTCTCCACTTTAAAACCCAGCAGGTTCCCTTTTACTTCTACGTCGTATTGTTAATGTCGAGTATCGTCCATACAGATATTAAAAATATTGAGTGTTCACAGTTTACAGGTGTGATTGGAGCATGAGGAAAACAGATACCATTTGTATTTGTTTGATTTTGACGACTACTCTAATAACATATATTTTATGCATGTACATAATTAATAGCGTGGAAGGGAAATCTTACCTTGGAGTTGGATTTCAGCACTGAGAAATGATATGGGGATGGATATTTTCTTCCCAGGCATCCCACAAGGACCATACTGAAGCGTCCAGGGTTTATCAATGAAAACAGGGTGGTCTGATGTCAACGAGATGTCAGCCGAGCTACTGGTTTGGTACGTTGCGGTGGAGACTTCCAGCTCTTGTCCTGTACAGTTTAATGTGGCCCAATTGGAAGGAAGAAGAATGGACACTTGACGGAAATACGTTTGCCCATTGGTCGTCTTGTACATTAGGTCGGATGTACGGTGAATTAATTCCTGCAAAATTACAATAATAATATACATCATTAACCACATTGTTAAACTCAAAAATATTGTACATATACTTCAAAATCAAATATGTATATCAAATCCCCCCATGCAGTAAAAGAAGGGCTCGGCATCGGCATTACTTTCTACTCGATACCGTTATATATGTAAAATAAAAAGAATGACACACACATAGACAGATTGACAGAAGGAAAGATAGACAGAAAGAGACGGACGGACGGACAGAGAGTACCCTTTGAAAAACAATTAAGTCAACCAACTTTTATCTATCGGTGCACTGCGGAGGTTAAGGGCTAATATGTCATTAGCACATGTGTCATATTCAAGTTTTGAGAGTAGACACATACACAATCACACATGAAGATTCATAAAGATAGGCTTCTCTCTTCTCATTTTGATAGCATTCAAATTTAATCCAGTGACACGCTTTGGAAAGTATCTGGGCAACGTCAACATGTCTATACCAGAAAATGATTAAGTTAATATTTAAAAGTCAATAAACGATGCTAAATATGAAATGGTACTGTATTTTCATCATTCAAATGGAGACAAATTGTATATGTCTGTGTGTGTGTGAATTTTTCTATTTTGTTTCATGTGGATTTAAAAGATGATGTTTCTCGGCCCTCTTGTTCTGGACACCATGACGGTGGAGGAGCAAAGAATAGACAAAAGAATATTTGAGTGATTCGACATAAAGCTCATTGTTCCCTTGTTTTCTACATATGATGAAGAAAGACGTTTTATTCTTCATGTGTACAAGAAACAAATGAATTGTCTTGGAAATTTGTATTTGTATTTTCTTACAATTCAAAAGTGTGTATGTTGCTGCATATATATGCGAATAAAAGTGCGTACAACCAATGAATGTGTATAGAATGTGTGTGTGTGAGAGAGAGAGAGAGACAGAGAGAATCAATCCCAACCAACCAACACCTGACAACCGGCTTAATTCTCACTGAACACACAGTGGGACATTTTATATCTTACTAAACATGAATGCACACACATGACGCTTCTTCCTCTCAGAAATAATAACAACAACAACAATAATAATAATAATTCAACTATATCTGTACAGTCAGCATCATTCACTGCAATTTATTAAATTATACAAAATAGAATGGCAACTAATATAATGAAGAATTGTATAATAAAAAAAGAGCAATTTCAATTCAAATAGAATTGCAAATTGTAATCTCCTTCTTCGTCGTCTTCTTCTTTTAATAGGCGAATGAAAAATAGTCAGATTGAGATGAGATGATGATGATTCCCTTCATACACACTTGAAATTTCTCTTGATACTCTCTCAACAGTCTCAAAAAAACTCGAAAATTTTTCCAAAGTAAATAAGTAAAGGGAAATAATTATGTTTGTGTCAAGAAATAAGAATGAGAAATAAATTATGTATAGAAATTTACGTCTCTCTCTCTCTATACTACAGAGTACAGACATAAACCACTAACACGAATTGTAATTGCATTTCCATCATTTTTGAATTGATAGGGGGAAAGGACCTGGATTTTCACGTGCAATTCAATTTGTAAAACTTAGTGTATAGCTTAGGAAGATGACTTATAAATAATACAAATAGTGAATCTTGGTTTCCTACAAGTTGGTCATAATTAAAGGAAGGAAAGGATTATTTTTCTTTTTTTTTATTCCTTATTGTGTGTATTCAAACTAATTGCAAGTCTTTGACAGTCTTTCTCTTGTTACCCATAAAGGAGGCCAAACTCTACAAATATTATATGAATATATTAACAGTGCACGTACGTATATACATAGAATACATACGATATTATATCTGGCTACTTGAGCCAAGTGACTTCAGTTGAGTTGAGCAGAGTTGTGACTTGAGTAGTTTTGATTTGACCATTTGTTTAGATTTATATTTAAACTATTTGATTGTGATTTAAATGGGGTGTACAATTGTATCTAATGTATATGTACATGTTGAGCAAATGGAAAGCTATGAGAGTGGAGAGTGTCTGAAGACAGATTGACGACGAACGATTGGACGTTTTGTGGGATCGTGACACGAGCATTAGAATTACATGGATTCCATGTCTCTATAATCGTTCCTCCTACAATACAATAATGCATCACCTGCTGCTCCTCCGAAAATCCTTCAAAGGCTCACACAAAAGGTAGTCTTTGTGATTTTTCACAAGTCATACTCGAAATCCCCTTCTCCATTCCATCACTAAGATATACACTATACACACGGCCAATCAAATACAAATTTTCCTCTGCATGATTCAAAAAAAAAAGTCCAAATGCTACCTCTATACTATACCAAACACCAACTCTAACTCCTACACTTGTGTTTCCTGACGTCCTGACTCCTCTTCTTTCTCTACTAACCAACAAATGTAAAATAAAAGTCCAAAAGTCCCATCATAATATAAGATATAAGTCACTGTACGATATTTTAGCATGTCGTTCATGGTGTCACAATGGACAGACACAAACACACACACACACACACACACACACACACACACACACAGATATTTCGGCCCATATGCCTTCTCAACGACTAGTACTATCAAATTGCTATTTAAATGCATACTCATTCTTCATTCGAGATTCTAGGGCATTCTTCAACTATGTATATATGACTTTTAGTTTTATGACATGGTGATGTTGGTTGTTGGTTGTTGGTGTCTTGTCGTATTTTATACTTTTATACAGTGAACGTGCCAACTGTCTCAGAGTCCGGATCAGCAGAGACTTGTCCACCGTCATCATCGTCACCTGGGAATGCAAACGCATATCTTCTCTCTTTCTCTCTCTCTCTCTCCCTCTGATGCAGTTCCCAATTCAAAAATCAAATCCAACATTTATTTATGTTTATGAGTCACGGGCAAAGAGAGAAAAAGGAAGTGTCGAGAGTCCAAGTTTACTTTTCGGCTACACACAACTCACATGACAGCAGAACAACAACACTAAACGTTTTTGTCGTTCACTTTGTGAGAGTTTAGACTTGAGCTTTAGCCGTGTGGGATTGATTATGACTATGGCTTTTGGCAGACCTACTCAAAAAAGGACAAGAGGACAATTCATCAAAGTATTGTCAATCGACTGAAATGAACATGAGGAAAAGCATGAAGAATATAATTATTATCATCTTTTGCCTGATCATGCGGGCTCGTAGTCGTATATTTTTCTTTATTATCCAAATCCAGAAACTCTTGATATATATATATATGAATAAAAAACATTATGATGATGATGGTCGATGAATGGAAATGGACATGGTGCCCTTCTTTTTTTATTTGAGTTTACAGTGTTCAGACAGTGTAGCCTGTAGATAAACGTTATAGTGAGAACCGAACTGAATACTCAACACAAAAGATCATTAAAGCCTCCAATCTCTCTCTGTCTCTCTATTTCACATCAATCAATCCCTATAACAAATTGTACACAATATTTCATGTTTACAAATGCAAACCTATAGGGAATATCTGTTGTATTAACCATAAAGGTAGTGTTTAGTTTGAGCATTTAGTATTTACAATTTACTGTTTTTTTGTCGTTTTTGTTATTTGGTAAAAGGTAAAATGGTCAAAGGAAAGAGACCCTGAAGAGAGAGAGAGAGAGAGAGAGACTTAAGCCTCCATTTCCCCTATTCATTTAGCATAATATTGTGGATTTGGGAAGAGATAAGATGAGGACGCCATTGTCATTGTCACGTTCCAGCGTCAGAAACATTGAGTTTTTGTAATTCCTAATTTATAATTGTTGGGAAGAGAGAGAGAGAGTTGGTTGGATGTGTTGGGGACTATTGTAAATGACTGGAACCCGCCTGCTGTTGCTTCTGGATTCTGGAGAGTTTGGATGACTTGCCTTGCTTTTTTTTCTCCGCTGTGTGTGTGTGACACCTACTGCGAACTGCAACTGCCCTTTTACTCTCAGATGACACTTTAGATAACAAAGCGAGCCCGTAGCTTTTACGCTCCATTAGAAACACGCTGGACACAAACGACTAGGACGAGTACAAGTACAAGGTTACAAGTATATGTATATCCCTATTCCTTGTACTCTATGGAAATCATCCTATACTGATAGTCTGATAGGAACGTCTAACATGAGGAATAAGAAAAGTACAACTAAATACTGACGATGAGTCCAACCTAGGTAGACTGAAGACTGCATGTAAATTTTCTGTACATTTCAAGATTCCCTGATTTCTTCGCTCATTTCCACATTCCAGTGGCACAAATCCAACCTACCCAAATACATATTCTCTATCTCTATCTCTCTCTCTCTCTCTGTCTCTCTCTGCATAAAAGTTTCCAAAGTTGCAACTTGTAAACTTGCATCTTGTCATCTCATCTCTGACTTTGACTCGGACGTGTAGAATCAACCGGTGGGGGGAACAAACTGAACAAAACATGTGTTCATGTGTAGACTGTAGAATGTTTTTGCTAAAAATGTGTTGTTCAAAACACAGAGGTGTATTGTTATTATTATTCTCAAATATTTCCCAAGTAGGTTTGTCATGTATGTACTACAGTCTGTGTAATACGAGAAACGGCTTAATCAGTGGCACTATCATCATCATCATAACAAACCTGAGCAATGAGAGAGAGAGCGAGTGTGTGTGTATGTATGTATGAATTAGAAAAGAATAAATGGGGAATTGTGTGTAGAGATTGAGATTAAGTTGAGGGAAATGCCTGCGCGCTCTCTCTCTCTCTCTGTCCCTCTGTTCTGTGCCTATAGATAAAGACAAACTGTACTCGAGATTTTAATGTAGTTTCCCTGTCACTTTTCTCACCTGAAAATTATGAATATTTCATTGTACGCTATTCAGTGCGTCGTCATAAACTCAGTGCTGGTTACCTCAGGTGTATCGTTGTCTCTCTCACTTTTCTATTCTATATATTCTCTACCTTTTCCTTAGAGCCATACAGAGTGATACGATACAGAATACAGAAGGGGGGGGACTCTTGCCTTTCTTCCCTGTGGTTACATCTGATGCTCCGCATAGTCATAAAGAAGTCATGTATTATTACCATGATTATTATTACACTTTGTGTCAAGTCCAACTGCCTGGAACCTAACCCATAGTTTGTCTCTCACTCACTCACTCTCTCTCTCTCTCTCTCCCTCTCCTCTCTATTTCTAGTCATTCTATCGTATTTCTTCAACTGCTCACATGTTCCTCATATTCCAAGTAATATAGCAATAGCAATAGTAAAAAAAAAAAAAGTAAAAACGGACTTGGTGAATGAATGAATATAAAAAAATGGGTTTTACGACTTCTCCTTAATTCACAGTTGTCGACGAAGCCAACACACAACAACACAAGAAAACTTTTTTTGAAACAAGAACACGAAAAATAGCTCAGGTGGAGAGAGAATTGATAGGTGTGTGTGAGTGTGACTAGTGAGTGTGAGTGAGAGATGAAAGATGAACTGAACATGGAACATAAAGGAAAAATAACACAATATTATGAAGAATATAAAAAGGGTAGAGAATAGAGAAAGAGAAAGAGAGCGAGAGAGAGAGAGAACTCGGACTTTTCCCCATTGAATTCTATGTACGCAAGAGTTGCTCTTTAGGCGTGTAATGTACTGCATATGCATGTACTGAATGTGTAAATTGTATTGTATCTGTAGTCTGTAGTGAGCGGTCTTCGTAAGTCAGTAAAGATTTAATGTGTCCGCTTGTACTCTGTGCGGACTACGGATGAAGACACTTTCCGTACTCTCATTATTACTCCTTTATGTCTTTTCCATGGCTTTTCCCATTCCTACAAAATTATTCACAGGGCACCAAGTCTACACACATATACAGAGACTTACTCATATCTGTGTGTCAGCATCTGCTCATCCCACACATGCATGTACCTACATTCACACAGAGAGAGAGAGAGAGAGACAGTGAAAGAGTTGGAGAGAGACAAGCCGCCTTTTTTCTTCCTTCCAAAAAACTTTACGACTGTGAGTCTAAGACTAACATTGATGACTCAAGAGAATATTATTGCCCATGATGATGATATGAAATGAGAGAGAGAGAGAGAGAAACATTGTTGACTATTTACAGGTAAGCTACACCTGACTATCTGTTCTGTACTCACGACTGACTACTGATGCTGCTGCCAGTGGTTCGACGTACTGTCTCAAAAAGTCTCTTTTCTGTTCACTACCCTTTTTTTTCATCAATGTGATAATTAAGACGGAACTCAGAGTCAGAGTACGAAGGAGAGAGAAGAAGAAGAAGACAATAAGGGAAGTTGTTTCGTACCCCCACCATTATCATCACACTTATATGGAAGCAAAGCGAAGGAAAGAAAAAGAAAAACTATTGCTATTACACACATTGTAGGCTCAAGGGATTTTTTCAAACTCACTACGTATTGTATTAGTTTTATTATTATCATTTCCCCCGCCCCCCTTTGATTATACTTTATTATTTTACATTCCACGTGCTACCAGACTACCAGCAGAACAGTCAGTCCAGTGTACACTGTGCAAACACAAACACACACAATACACAACTAAACTGTAAACTGTAGTAAAACTATTATTGTTTTTTATTTTCTCTTTATTTATTATTTACATTCACATAGACTTGATTTTCCTATTTTATCTTTCATCTTTTTTACAGACACAAACACACACACACATAGGAGAGTTTTCTCATCGGACATTGCAAATATCTTCCCAGCTTTATATAATTCAATGCAATACAGCACAATGCAATATTATAATACAATTATACTAAGGGGAACAAATAGCGTTATCAAATATGAACTTTCTGGTATTGTGGAAATTAGAAAAATAGAAAGGGTAAAAAACCCCCCAATATATTGTACAGATACTTGTGTGTTTTTAAATGCCGACTACGTACATAAAAAAACTTACATTTCTTGAACGCACGTATTTTTTTGCTTAAATGATAAGAAATTTTAGTTTATACATAATTGCTACGTGAATCAGGTAAACATGAGCATGTGAAAGCCAAGGAGCTGTGTACACGAGTATACGAGATAGATAGACAGAGCTCATTAAAGTGCAAGTTATACGTAAACATAGTTGAAGAAAACTACTACTGAAGTTGATAATTGAAAAAAATCGAGTTTCCCCTTCTTACGATTCCTGGAAAATGAAAATTTTTCATGTGTCCGCCTCTACATGAAAGTCTTAGTTCAAATCATTTAATTTAACACTTTTATGCTAAAAATTCATTTAAATTATGAGGAGGGATGAGATGAGAATGAGACTGAGCTCATCGTCAGTAGCATTTTTACTGTTTACTCCTATCTTGTCATCTACATTGTACAGTACACAGATTAGAGTGAGAGCAGCCAGTAGAAAAATCTTCCCTCCACAAATACAATAGAATAATAAAATCCATGAGAAATGTGTAGGATCATTCTCTCATTCTACATTACTTTCCCTCTGATTTACCCTGACGGAGCATTTACATTTACATTTACCTACGACACGGTAAAACCTGTAAAACTATAAATAAAAAAACAAATGGTAATAAAATGTATAGGGATTTCATCATTGGAGGAATGCATCTGTAATATGTATAGGATTTGTAGGAATATGAATATGACGACTGGCATCATGAAGGATCTTGAACATAACTTTGTTGCAGAATACTATCATCATTACTATTAATGTGTATTAAGCTCATCTCTCACACTACTCCTTGATTCGACTCGGCATGCTACTCCCCAAAGAATACGAAAAAGGTGGATATAACAAACCGCATAAATCCTGCTAAATGGGAAGATGTCATTTGAGGAAGGTATACTGACGAGAAAGAAAGAAAGAAAGAAAGAAAGAGAGAAACCCGGAGGATTCCACTCTTTTTTCTCCCCCCAACGTTTCTCTCAACTCAACTCAACTCAATTCCTTCCTACACTAAAAAAAGTGTTTTTCCTTACTCACACACTGTTCTTGGTTTAGGTTTTGGGGAGCTTTCATGTGAATTGTGTGAATATCATAGAGGGAGAAATATATAGATATACATGATTTGATGATGATGATAATACCTGTACACCCAAATTCCCACTTTCAAAAGGATAAGAATACACATAAGAAATCTCATAACGTGTATTTATATTTGGCCAGAGGTGATTTTCCCTCAAATTCAAGTCTATTCGACAAATGTTATGAGAATAAGTGGAACTGCAACTGCTGGAGTTCTGTTTTTTCCTTTTCTACTCGTATATGATTTGACTCAAAACTCAAACGCTCCAGCCTGTACTGTTTATACAAAAGTACTAACACTAACAGTACAATTAGGAAAAAAGTGTAAGTGTACACACTATTACGCTTCACATACGAGTTCCCTTCAAGTTCTTTATCCCATTGATTCCCTGTAGTGCCAACTAATTTTCCCACTTTTGCCATAAATTCTTCACTACCACTCGTCGTCGTCGTCGGTTCCAAAGCTCCAAACTATCTGTACTGAGTACTGATGCGTCCGCATCCGCATATATATAAATGTAGTCAAGAATAAAAACAAGAACAGTCTGTATGCATGGACATTGGACATATGGATTCATGGAGCAGCAAGTGTATGTACATTGTACACTTTGTAGTGTACAAGCTTGTTCCGTCCCCTCAGAATGACCTGACTTAAAAGCGTCCTTCTCAGCGTGCGCTTGACACCATTTGGGATATTTTTTGGGGGGAATGAAGTAGGAGCCTCAAAAAAGGAAATGACTTTGAGTCCATCTAAACTCAAATTCAAACTACAACATATATATACTCGAACCGAAGCACCAAACGCCAAACCATCTTGATCTATTATCTTTATCTATATATATTATTATCATTGTACAACTATTATCATGGTCTGTATTTTACACACTGCTTGAGGTCTCGCACTGGTCAACATTTAAAATCCAGTATCCACAGAATCCAGAAACACTAGAAAGATTCGTCTTTTTTTTCTTCAAGGGAAAAATCTTTTCGTATCCATAGAGAGAAAGAGAGAGACACAGAGAGAGAGACAGATGAAGAAGGACAGCAGCTGATCGTGAGAGGTGAGAGAGTTGAAGGGAAAAGTAGCGTGAAATAAATGTGAAATGCTCACTTGGTGTGATCTTTTGTCTTGTTTCATTTGTCCATTTTTGAATGGGGGAAACGATTGAAAAATATTGGAGTGAGCCCTCCTTGGCCCTATTGATTCCTTGCCATTTTGTGGAAATTTAATGTACTCTCTGTTCGTTACTTTATTGACTTTGGATAATAGACTCACTTCTGTCTCTCTTTCTCTCTTCTACACAATTTGTTCCAAGACATCTCCACCTTTCCCTTCACTTTAGGTTAGGACTTTCCACACAGGCAGTTTGTCATTGTTATTACATGAATGCTCGTCATACACACATGCAGTCACTTTTACGTTTACGTACTCTACAGACTCTGTTTTTCACAGCCCCCCAAAACACACCAAAATAATACAAATAACAAATACCCCATGCATTCACTTCCCTATTCACAAGTCCCTAAACCAACTATCAACTTATCAACTTTACAGTCCAGGACATTTTATAATAAAGTCAAGCCTTCTTGAGAAATGAATAGACAAGACAAAAAAAGTAAGGAGAAGGAGAAAAAAAGAAGAAAAATAATAAAATTCAACTGTGGTAGTACAAATACAAATACAAAATGTCCACGCTCCAATGCAGCTCGTCTACTCAATAGTTTCAATACAATAGTCAAGTTTGTCTCCGATTAGGACGAGCGCCAATGACATTATGAGGCTCGTGCTTTGGTCTTTGTCAATTCACTCCTCGTTCACAACTCTCCAGCCAAGTATTCTCCTCGTCTCCTCATTATATTATACACAAAAAGTGTACATTTTCTTGGATTTTCTCTATATAGAAACCATCTCAAAAAAGCTCGTGTGTATATCAGAGAGAGACAGAGAGAGAGAGAGGGGGATCCTATTTACTCTCTGTCTTTTCCCCAATGGATTTGAATAAATTTGTGATTTTCTTGATTCCGTATATGGAATGTTGGGCATTTTGGATTTTGGCATCCCCATCTCAAACGCATCATTGTTTGAATTTTACAGTATACATTTTATTATGTATACGGATACTCTCAAACAGTTTTCCCTCATATCTACTCTTTTTGTTAAATTCTCCTGTTCATACCCAATACTTGCTTATATATATTTCTTGGTTTATTACACTGAGCACTTCATCTTGATCCTTGTACTTTTATTGTGTATACATTTCAGTCGTTTCCGTATGTGAGCTGCACAAACAAATGGAAAAAGACACACACCTGCCTCATCCCCAAACATTGTGCACATTAAGCAATGTCAAAAATTGACTTGTACACACAAAATTTGAGATTTGAGAATGCTTTAAAATTTGGCAGTCATCTGATAGTCATGTAGACAAACCTCATACACATGATTTGAGGAGAGAGAGAGAGAGGATATCGCCCAAGAAGACAATAAACTCCCAGTAAAAATGGAAAGATGAGAGAAGAAACCTGAAGAATGTCAACATGAGTCCTCACACAGACACAAACACACCAACACATGCGGACAATAATAATATGCTTCTGCATTCATTCTTAACTGTTTTTTTTTACATCCTTGACAACGTGGGCTGACCTCGGCGACAATTAACCACTTATAAACAGGTACAAACCTACAAACACAAGCCATTACTATATATTGCTGTACATACTGCTCTCTACTCAAGAAATCAGAAAGAACAATACAATGGGTTGAGGTGTGATCAGCGTTCAGCGTAGGTGTGATTATCATATAGAAAATACTCGTTGTCGTCGAGTGTATACAGAGAAAAGAGAGAGAGACAGAGACAAAAAAAAAACAAATCAAGACAAAACCTCACACGCGTTTCATCCCTTTTCTTTTCGTATTCATAGCCATAAAGCACATGAAGCAGCATATGCTGCTGTTTGCTGTTGATTGCATGTTGTTGTGGTATGTATTTTGCAAAAGTGTTGCGTGAGTACATTCCATTTGAGATAATTTAAGATATTTGAACGCATTTAGACAGATGTATACGTACATATACCTTATCCAATTTTGTAATTTGGCATGCACACAAATATAAATACTATACTACACAACACAACTACTGTTTAACTGTTTCTGTTTCACTTTTGTCAAAGTGAAACTTTACTGGTAGATTAAATCATTTGAGGGCTAGGTTATCTTGGTCCACATTTGTATTATTTGTATTTGTATTTATATCAGTCAATGCTGTGTCATTTCATTGTAAACAAACTCATTTTTTTACTATGATTATAATGTAATTATAATGTAACAAACATTCATACAGTATAGATATACAGCTACAAAACTACAGACGTTCATCGTCCAGAGTGTTTTTTTTGTCATCATTAAGACTGTGATGGATTTGGGTGGATGATTTACTACGGTTTTTTTTTGCATTCGGAAGGACTTGAGATAAAAATATCCTTGGGTTTCCCAGTCCAAGAATTAATTCTTTTTCACATGATGATTATATACGTAACATAGTACATAGGTATACAATGATTTTGATTTGTAGGTGGTTCTGGTTCAAGTAAAAGGGAAAATGAAATGAAGTAGCATCAGATTTAGATTTAAATGTAACTTGCTGATGGCCCTCACATATCACAACCATAAAGTCAAAAAATCTTGTGCACGTCATTTGGTTGCTGGTTGTTTTCGTCTAGCTGTCAGTCTGAATCCCATGATGGCATGATGAAATGCTTCTCTCTTCATACAAACACACACACACATATATATATATACGCGATATATGTATACACAACCACAGAAAGTGTCAAATTTTCCCACACCTCTCACCAGCTACGACGACGACTCTGAGAATTCTATGAGAGAGTCGTCACCAATCCAATTGACGAGTCAAAATTCTCAAGTTTTTACATGATTTACAGAGGAAAAATAATAAAAATTTAACATGTGAAATGATGAGCCATTAAGGAAAAGACCAAATCAAAAGAAGAAAAGTATCGTCTTGTTCTCTCTCTCCAGTCGTGTCAACACAGCCGACAATCAGTTTCGACTAAAAAGTCTTCTTCTTTTCTTGGACGAAAGGAGAGCGAGAGAGAAAGAAAAGACCGCCCGTTGAGACACATTTCCATGTAAAATGGATCTCTTATTTTCTTCTTGCAAAGAAAAACTCAAACTATATGAACTAGCTTAAAGATACTCCAAACTCAACAATTCGTCCAACAACTCTTCCTCATTCATTTCATAACAATTCCATACCTATGCCTATTCTAATTCACTGATAGAAGAAACAGATGAGATACAATACAAAAACACCTACACTTTTCTTAATAAAGCATGGCCGTAACTGGAGTTAACTTAAATAAAGTAACCCGTAAGAGAGAGAGAGAGAGAAAATATTAAATAAAAAAACGTAGGAGAGTCTCACACAGTCTCCCGACACTTTTTTATTCTTCCTTTTATTTTTCTCACTCCATGTCAGTTGGTGTAAGAACACTAATAATTCCACCTATTATTAAAAGATGATTCCTTTTTTCAAAGTCCCAAACCCAAAAGTTCCCTTTGAGTTTTTTATTTTCTGAACGAACGCACGAACGGACGGACGGATGGACGATGAAAATGAGAATGAGAAGTGCTCACAGCTCACCTTATGGTCTCTTTCCAATATGTATGTAAGTAAAAAAAGTCTCAATCTTTAAATGTGGCTGGAGTGAAATATCTGGTTGGAGGTTATGTAATATACTTTGCAATGGTCTATTATGTTGTTATGCTGTGAGGTATTCAAATTCTTTACTCCGCGTTACACGCTCTTCCTTCATTGTATTCAATGGGAAACCAACCATGGCTTATTTATGTTATGGACTGTCCTTCCATCGTTCATCTCTCTTATTACATTATGATCATGTCCATGATAATTCCCTATATGCAACCCAATACACACACACACACACGTAGACTCCAAGTCCAGTCCGTCCCTAGTTGAATCTGTAATCTGTATACATATCGTACAGTGTATAAACTAATCAACTATGTAGGGGAATTTGACTGTGCTCAATTTGCCCTTTGACCCTTTCTATACCCCCACAACATTGAAAAGTATACACAAACATGTCCAATGCCGTTCGAGGTAAATTACGAATTACACGTATCTCAAGCGAGTCAGTGTGTTACAAATCACCATCACCAAACCATAGACCACACGAAAATCAAAAGAACAGACCAGCAAATAACATTTGAGTCTTGTCGAAAAGTGCAATGCAATGCAACGGGCAACAAAACAAGATGAGATGCAAAGGAATGGAGTGAGTGAGAAGAGTGGCCGCACTATACTGTATATTATCTGTATATAGATAATCACGTGGGTGGGTCTAATAATTCTCAATAAGTTAAATGGATGTAGACATGCAATTCAAATCCAATGGCAAAAATATATGTAAGATATGTACTTGTGTATTCTCAGGGGGAAACATGGTAAATGGGAGTAGTAATAATAATAATAATAATAACAATCTTGTAACTTTTGCAACACATCATTCCCCATTTAATTATGTCAAGAACTATTGAGAGTTGAGAATTTAAAGTGAGATAAAAGTTGGCCATTTCCATACATTACTCTGTGTCTTCTTGCCAACAAGAAGAAGAAGAGGAGGAATAAAAAACCCATAGACATACATAAAATTTAAGTTTTAACTCGTTGCCAATTTAATCCTTGATCAAATAGTAAACTCAGACTAGTAAACAATGTGGAATGTCGAACGAATGTGTTGGGAAGTTCGTTCGTAGGCAGCTTTATTCCCGAGCGGCTCTTATTAACTAGAGTATACAACCAATGAAATGTACCCACTAGGTAGTTGTAAAACAGTCAAAGACAAAGTATTAAATTAAAGTTCGGATAGCTGTACTCTTTGCTCTCTAATCATGTTTTGATGTTCCTTATGGTTTATGGTGTTGTATTGTATCGTATGTATGTACCTGCATTTACTCATATACTTATACATATGTATACATATGTGTGTTGTACGTTACAATCAATTTATTCAACTTAATGTGTATTTGTATTCTGTATATTTTAACTTACAAGTGTAAAGTTTTTTTTTTACCGTATTGATTAAAGAGAGTTTAGAGTTTATGCGTGCGTGTGTTTTTGTGTTTGTGAGTGAGACAGACTAAGAAAACCAGAAGAGAACTTCAAACTTGGACTTGGCAATGGGACAAAAAGTAAAGAATTAGTAATTCTTCCTGTTTACATTCTTGGATTGTCAAGCAAATCTCTGTCTCAGCCCCTTTTAAACTCTCTCGCCTATTCTCTCTTGATGAATTTAGGCAACTGTTAGCTGGAGCTTAATGTGTGGGACAAGTTTTCATTGAGAATCTATCACACTCTCTTCTCTTCCCTCAACCTCACATGCCATATAATAAAATTTAAATCTTCTGGTTCTGGTTTCTACATACATATATCTCTCTCTCTTTCTTTCCCCCTCCATCTCTCTCTCTCTCTGACTTGAAGATCTGGACGCATTCCCGATCCTTTCCTTCCTCCTTTCCATTCTCATTCTCTTCCTCTTACACGTTTACCACTAAACTGTCTTACTGTTCTCTGTGGACAAGTGTTCCACTATAGACAAGGAGAAACTGAAAACCGTGTAAAATCCATGTGTATGTTGTGTACAGAGAGTATACAGAGTACAGATATACCATACGCACATGAGGAAAGAAAAGGTCAAATGAAATGGAAAACCACTTAGAAATCATATATAGAGAGATATGTAAGATGTGACAACAACAGGCGGTAAAGGAAGTCGTGCGTTTACATGTCTCTACTCATTTCGTCCACATGGTGAACAAACTTACGGTTTTCAGTTTGAAAGTTTCCTCAATACACACACACAGACACTCACACACCAAGAAGAAGAAGAAGTTGAAGAAGAAAAGGAATAGAGTTTGGGATCTTAGAACTCGGATAAGTTGTGTAATATAAAAAAAATGTCACCGAGTCAAAGTGAACTGAGAGAGCGTCAACTCACATGTAGATTGTGGACGTCTGTCTTCACTACTTCGTCCTCATGTCACCCCTCTGTTTTTATGAGAGCATGATTCAAGCAGAGCAGAAAGACATGTTTCATCAAGTACTTACTTGAGCATTCATTAGCTTCGGAGCTCTCCACACACACGTACATACACACGTCATATATCTAAACTACTGCTGTACACTCCATAAACAAATCTGAGCAAGATAACAGGTGCAAGTGAATTAATATCTGTAGTTGACTCCACTCCACTCAGATTCAAGTATTTAAGTATGAAAATCTACAGGCTGTGCAGTTGTATATTGTATACATAGTTGTCTTATGGTGATTCCACGCTCAACCTCCGTCTCTTCGTCACAAGACAGCAGAAACTTGCGACAATCCCCCTTTTACAAAGAATTATTATGAAATGATTCTTTTATTCTTGTGACTCCATGAGTTTTTATACATAGACATAGACTGTGTGTTGCGGAAGTGGAGAGAGAGAGAGAAATCACATGATATGATTAATCTTGTACAGTGCAAGAGTGGGAAATATTAAACGCTAATACGAAATTCGTATTACGAATCTCATTTCTTTTTGTTCTCTGTACATTCTACATTTCTACAATCTGCACACACTTTTATTTTACATACATTACATCTGTACAGATTGTACGTTGAAAGAGGCATTTCAAATTTAAACCACATACATATTTCAAGTGTGTTCGTAGTGAGGAAAAGTAAGAGCTTTTAGTTACACATGTTGCATGATAAATTCGTTTTATTTTCTGCCGGTCGCGTGACTTCAGCAATAGGCAACAGAATTGATGACACTTTCGCCATGGGAAGTTATTACCATTCCCCCCACATTCTTTATTCCATTCCATTGTATATCAAGTGCCACAAGTCAGAGTTCTTAATGTATCTCATTCCATACAAGTGTTTGTGTGTGTAGTTATCCACACGTCCAAGTTCAAAAAGAATGCAGGGATTTATTTAAAATTTAAAACAATGGTATTAATTTTAGAAATGTTTTAGAATCCTTCATGCCCTTAGTAAACTTTGTATAGCAGATTCAAGGGAGAGCGAGAAAATCTCCTGAGATAATTTCTAGCACACAATCTTGTTTTTATTTGTAAATTTTGAGAGGACCATAAAAGAAAATCGGTTGGAGATAATTTGATACTTTGTGAAGAGAAAGAGCGAAAAGAGCACATGTATACATGCATATAAGAAATGAAAACTAGGGAGAGCAAGAACTCCACGAAGCAGCAAGAACTGCTGTGAAAAATAGAGAGAAAACATGAGGGTGACTATTGAATTTAAATTGAGAAAGAATATATGGTGTGAGTGATCCCTTGGAATTGGACTGTATGTGGCCTTTGACTAGATTCCCATATGACTTTGTTTGTTAAGGTGGTCCCTTGTGGAAAGCCTTTTTTTCTTATTCGTCTTCTTCTTTCATTTTCAAGTGTACAAGCTCAAAGAATTTTTTTGATTGTTCACAAAGTTTGAAAAAAAGTCACTTGATTTTGACTCCCCCCGAAAAAACGACTTGGCTCTCTGTCTCTATACTCTCTAGTCTCTAGTACCAACATCCAACCAGCCAAATAACAAAAAGTCTACAGAAAGAGTCCTTCTTCTCGTTCTTGTAAAAGTGACTACAAAAGGGGAGAAATTAGCTCTGGTGCATCATCTCATTGTCTAACTCATGTTTCTCACGAAATGATATCCTCCAGCCCGCACATTATCCATGCTTATATGGTTTCATGTCTCTACATTACTTCTCCCATCTCACTTACTCCTCAAACTCTCTAAACTCTAAATACATACGATATCCACAAAATCCATCTCTTTCTCTAATGTCTAGTGTGGATCACATATAGGGTACTCTACACTCTACGATCAACTACACATCATCATCCGATATACATAGTCAATATAGTGTCATTACTGCTTCATGTACAATTTGTGTGGTAAACGAAACGACGAGACAGTTATAGAACACGAATCCTTCCAGTCAGTCTGAAATGAGAAGTAAGAGAGAGAGAGAGAGAAATTCAAGAACTTTTTCTTGTGACACTCCACTTGAGACAACTGACTGACTTCACCCTCTCATTTTCTATGTACTTAGTCTTAATGCAACGGCTGGAAAAGAATAATAAGAGGTGGCCGTTCGTTGCTCTTATTCAAAATTGAGAAAGCTCTTCCTCTCTCTCTCACTGTCGACTGTCGACAAACGAAAAAGATTTAAAAAAAACCACCCACCCAACCCATACGTCCGCACATTATTCAAGGAACAGGAAAAGGTAGAGAACTTTTTTTTATGAAATTTTCAAGAGCTCCCTTCTCATTATTATGCATATATCACACCCATGGAGTGAATGCTACTGGACAAAAATACGCATCCAAGCATTGAGACTCTCAAGTGATATATCCTCATGAATATTTTATCCACTTCCACTCTCACATTCAGACATATACAAATCCCTTTATTTCATTTTCTTTTCCTTGAAATCTTTAATGACACGCATTTGTCTAGTGCCTGCACTCTCTGTAATAAAGTAATATGTAGGTACTAACAAACTACAAACGAAAATGTACATCGTTTTTGTATGTGCGTACAGATATTTCAATGCAATTCAAACGTCGATTTGAATTTGAATTTGAATTTGAACCCCGTCTAGATCTATATACATTGCGTGTACATTTTGTACATGCCCTCGGCTATTTTATCTCGTTCTGGTTAACGGTAAAATGTCAACAATTTTCCTTCGTTTTTTTTTATTATCCATTTCTTTGAAATTAAAATATGAAGGGCTCAATTTTTAATTTTGATGCCTCATATCGTATACAAGTAAACAGCCACAGCTAACACCAAGCAAGTAAAAAAAATATGATAGAGAATATGATAGAGTTCCTCAATCTCTCTTTCTCCTTTTCCTTTTCTTTGTATGTAGCCGAAATCGGGATGCATGTGAGGAACAGAATTTTTTTATCGAGTTTAAATGGCCCTGAGAGTTGTAGTTTGTAGTATAGTAGTTTTTTTTGGTGGAAGGAGAAACATTATATTATGATTATCACATGGTCTTATCTTCAAAGAAATAATAATCTCAAAAAAAAGAAAACCCACAGCCGCTATCTTTCCTTAAGATGTTCTCAAATAGACAGTCTATTTATGAATAAATGCTCCAAGATGTGTCCAGACATTGAAGAAATGAAGATTCAAAACTAGTTTAGTATGTAGCCGAAAAAATTGAGGGGAAAAGATTTTCTCAAAAGGAGAAAGAGAAAGGAAAATGGTATAAAATGAATGAGAGAATTGCATTTGAGAAATGCAATTTGATGCAGGGCCATGTACACAGACACACATGGAAGTAATACATTTGTGTAGATGTGTGTGTGTGAATCTTACAGAGGATTTCATCACTGGCATCCGGTTCTTTATTTATCATTAGGTTGTCCTCGAATTATGAGAATGTTGAACAAGCAATGTCTTTGTGTCGTTCTGTGGGTCGAAATCTGATCCGAAAATGCGTGGATATCTGTAGAACCGCTTATTACTCGTATGGAGAATGGGAAATGGGACTGTATACCTACTCCTCGTGTGTACGTGTGTATGGGTGTACATGTAAATCTGTTTCATTCATTAGGATTAGTTGATTATGATGTACAATGTATAAAGACTTGTTGTTGAATAAAAATGGTCATGATGCAAGCAGTAAAGCGAGCATCACAAAATGTAATGAAATATTCTTCATTTCCGTTCTATGTTCTGTCATCATACCTTGTCTTTCTATATTTCTAAGCACAAGACATATTCAAAGAATAAAAAAACATGATGATGAAAAGGCTCAAAATATCCTCAGGTCTCTGTATGTAACTTTCCAATATATGTAAACGAACCAAGCAGATTTAAAGGACTTCTCGAATGATATTTATATTCATATATGTACAGCTCAATTTCTTTACCTGTCCCCTTATCCACATGATTTGTTTACTGTGAATGTAGAAATAGGAATGTCCGAGTTGGATCATTTCTGCACAAATAGAAAAATTTGTACAAGACATCCTGTGCTAGCTATTGGGCCCAGGTGTGGGTGCTTCTCTACAGCCTTTTACAGACAGTGAGAGAGAGAGAGAGAGAGAAACAGCGATTTACCTACTCCATTACACATAATACGATCCAAGAAGATTTCGACAACTTTGCCTCTGGTCTGTGCTCTGTGATTTCGTTTATGTCCGTCAATTGAGCTTGTGTATTGCTTTCGCAGCACACAACACATCACACACACACACACACAAAGTTCACGCCCAGGCCAAACATAAACATAACAAAACACTCGACCCAACCGACAATCCACAACCCACCGTTTCCTTCCCTTTTCCTATTGCAAATAATGAGACTCCTCTCTGTGTATTTAGGTGGGTTTGAATTTTGAACTTTGCATTATACGCCTGCCAGTCTTTTTTATATATCTTCCCTGTGTAAATTTATCTCTCCTCTACTTTTCCCTTGCTTTTCTTCTCTCTTCCTCTTTCAAACTTGACTTGGATTTTTACCCTCATGTTCGTACCAGTAAAGAGCAACCTTTCGTACCAAAAAATCAGGCCTGTAGATTTTCTTTTTCTTTCTGGGATATTGACTGGAACTTGAAAGGTAATCATTTGCTCTCGTATTTACTCAAGTTCACCGAAAGCATCCTTAACTCCAGTCTCTGACATTCAAATATCACCAAATTCTCTGAGCTGTATGGCTAAAGAAATATCCAATATTAGGAATAGGAAGGGAAAAAACATATAATGCTCGCTCTCTCTCTCTCTCTCTCGACATGTCCTTTTTTCAGAGTACAAACATACTCTTTCCCTCCTTCCCAATCTTCTAAATTCATAAACAACCATCTGTATTTTGTATTTGTATTTCCTTATCCGCACGCCTTCCAATCTACTCCTCACTTGTACATATGTGTGTGTGTGTGTGCTTTTATAACTTCTCTAGGGTAATTTTTAAAGCTTAAAACTGATCAAGTTCCATCACAAAAACATCAAAAGTCAAAAAAAAAAAAAGTAAAAAAAAAAACAGCAAAAGTCATCCTGTTCTTGGACTTTTCTCTCTCTTTATGTTCAAACAGAGGGCCAGTAGACGAAAGTGGGAGAAAGAGAGAGAGAGAGAGAGCAATAAGGAGAAGATTTTTTGATTTGGCATTCCCTTATATGATTTTCTCTCCAAAAGATCAACCATATGATGGCTTTAAAGTTTCATTGCCCATAGGATTAGAATTAGAATTAGGATTATATTACGGGAGAGAATTATGTAGGTATAAACCCTCATTACACTCTTATAGATCCTCCGCCTGAACAAACATCAATTCAAATCCATTCCATCTTCAGACTTCAGACTCACTAAATGTACACACATGGAGACAACAAAACATGTTGCACTTACACACACGTACATGATAATTCCGCATCTCTGTCTTTCTCTCTCTCTCGGCCAACATTCAGCATTCAACATGACTTTTCATTTTTCGTATTCTTTTCTTTCGTTCCAACATGGCCATCTTCCGTCCATACATTAGCATATGGATATATGGGCCAGTATTTCGAATCTGTTTGTATTTGTAACATATATTACGCGTCATACCATTCAGAAATTGTACAATGTACATGGCATTATTTACCATTTATATATATATATATATAAAAGTGATGTACAGTTTCCAGCAATAAAATTTCTAGATGGATGGGGGTGCGCAAAGTTTACTGCGGAATATCCGTATTATCCTGTACGAATTGTAAGTATTTAGTAGTACATATGTAGCATGGTGGTAAGAATTGTATATGTATATAGGATAAAGAAAGCTGTGGCTGTCTACAGCTTGTAGTGTGTCTGTTGTGTATATACCGAGATGAAAAGTTGACTTGGTTGATGGTTGATGCTGATGGCTCGAGCTTCATCTCCATCATGATGAGTTTCCATTAAGGCCTCCGCTATTTATTTTAACCCCCGAAAGAAAGAAAAACAAATACAAGTTCCTAATCCCTGATATTACGAGTCGCTTTCCTCTTCTCTTATTTCAATTTCCACACTCACACACACACACACACACAAATAGACAAGAACTCATCTGCTGTCTTCGTCAAAATCTTTAACTCCCAATCCAAATAATGAAAAAAAACTAAAGAAATCCAAATCCACACTCGTCTATCAGTAGTTCAGTAGTCAGTCGCCGTTTGTCTGAAGATGAGTATAAAAAAAACGCCCGAGTGTGGATCACCGGCAAACATATAAGAATATGTGCATAACGAAGAAAAAAAAGAAAAAATCGAATGAAACGGGGGATGTTATATAGTAAAGCTCAAACTCTGTGTAAACAGCATGCAACTCCAAACACATTCATTTTGTGTATTTGTATTTGTATGTAGGTATATGTTGCCCGCAATGTTCATTCTGCACGCACATTTGGTCTCCTTACAATAACGATGCAGCATGTTCTCTATAGCCTATAGCTTTGAACGTGTACATGCACTGTACACAGGCTTCCTCATCTCCATCTTCGTGTTCTGCTCTCGAATCCAACATCCAAATACCAAATTACAAATATATACGTAAACTGATCCACTGAATAAAACCGTAAGATAATTTATTATTGGAATTAAGGAGAGAAAGAAAAGAAGCATAGGCATATACGATATATATTTTTTATTTCACAGTAAAATGAATTTTTTGTGTATAGAGAGAACGATAATTTCAAATTTTTCATCACGTCCCATTTCTCGTGCAATAAAAGGAATTGCGAGTGTGGGGGAAGAAATGACGTTAGCTTTGGCTTTGGCTTGACCAATGTCAATGCCGGTATATCAATAGGAATAGGCTTGAGCATGTTTAATCTTTCGTGTTGGGATGGATTAACGAATGACGAATGATCTCATTGAGGACGACTCCTTCATCCTCCATTCTCAAATAACGTTCAGTTCAGATACACAAACATACAAACACACAAGAATTAGGAATGTTTATAAAGTTTTATGTTTTGGTAGTTTGACTGAAATTTACGGTTTGGATTTCGTGTAAAGACGAGTAAAGTGTAAAAACAGAGAGAGAGAGAGAGAGAGAGAGAGAGAGAGAGAGAGAGAGAGGAGATTAAAGGAAACTTAAAGTCGAACGGTTTTACAAGGAGAATGCATCACAACAATCAAAGCTAGCACACACACACCATCAAATGACCAGGAGTCATCAGCTTAACAGCTTTAGACGAAGATAGTTGGTCAAAAATCTGTTGAAAGTTCAGGGTTAATAACGTGTGTCGTTCTCTTGTATAAAAAAAAGTCCAGCCTTCTTATAAGTTTGCGGCTTCCATATTGCCACGATTGTGTCTATACTCCATTAGACGATGTACTATGTTATTGTTTCTCTCATTTGATCTGTCAGTCGGATTTTTTAGTTTGAAAAAACTACATTACACACAGACTCAAAAAGAGAAGCTCAAGTGGTGGATGTGTTGCGGTAACAAGTAACAACGTTTGCCTTTTATCACTTGTTGATGACTCCACTCATCCTCTTGTCTATATACTCCGTACAAAAGAACAACACAATAAAAATCCGCATACGATATTAAAGACTAAAAAGTCAAGTATTTTTGCTAATGCGGAATGGAGTGTCAGGTTCAGACCGGGAGGTTGGCTTCTCTCTTTCCCCCATTATTATTAGGTAATATAGTATGCAAAAAAAAAAAGTTGTTTTTATGAAAGAGACGAGCCGAGAGAGGAGAGGGGAATCGCGATTGGAACTCTCTCTCCAACAACAAAACCAACCTACGAACGACAGATAAACTGAGGATGAGACGAGAGCGATATATAAACGGTAAACGGGAAGGAAAAAAAAATGATGCTTTGCAAACTAAAAGTAATTTACATGTAGAGGAAAAATATTATACAATGTAGAGAATCTGTTAAATATGCAGAAAAAAATATATAATAACCTCGTACAAATAAACTAAGACGCAACATTCAACCATTCAATCAACATTGAATTTTATTACTCGCTCTCCCCTGTCTATTCACATACACTCATTTACTCACGAACGAACGTATACAGTATACATGTGTATTTATTGTTATTGCTCTCATTCATTTTTTTTCCAGTAGTTCCAGATTGCAAATCAAAGAAAGACGAGACTCAACTTCAACTTTAAAACTCCACTCAAGACGAGCGAAAGAATAAAATCAGCCTCCATTTATATATATATAAGATATATGTTGTAGTTGAATGTTGAGAAAATTTTGTCTATGAAAATGCAACAGGTTCATTTCCCTTTGGATTTTTTTTATATCATCGCATCGAGGAAAAAGTTGCAAGTCGTTTTCCCATCCCCGCCTTCCAGTGCATAGAATTTGATTTCATTCTATATTCAAGATCCCACTAATGTGTGGAATCTTGTGCAATTATTACAATTATACTCATGAATGAACGAGAATGAACGAGAATGAATGAGTGAACGTAAAAATGAATTCTCACATGTTTATATAGTTGCTAATATTTTTTTTTAATGTACTTGTATATGTGGTTCTCTCATCTTCATCTTCAATTTTTATCTAGTTTGAATCTCTGTATAGGGATGCAGTAAAAGTAAAATACATTCAAAACTGTTCAAGAAGCAAGATGAAGATGAAGATGAAAAAATTGAAAGAAACAAATCATTATAGTTGGTAGGAGCATTTATATAATATTCTGTAGAGAGGTAATATATAGACAGGAAAAAAGTAGCAAAACTGCAATGGAAATGGAAATGGCAATCATTGGAAGCAGCTGTTGAAACTAGATTCTCCGAGACGATGAGAGAGTCGATGAGCATTCAATAGAAACAATTATCTTCCAATGTTCTACATGTATTATATATTTTATATAATATTATGCTTGGCTCTCCTTCTTTTTTTTTTGCTTTTTTTCGCAGAGCACAAACACACACATACAATATTTTTTTAATAGCTTTTTACTTGGGCTTCTGCACATTCTACATGTTTATTTATTTATTTACTCAAGAGAAATTCGAGATTGCTTTGATAAAAGTAAGTATAAGTTTACATTCAACTTTAAGTTTATGTTCATGTTCAAGTTGATATGTTGATATGTAGAGATAGAGGAACGAGAGAGAGAGAGAGAGAAAGAGAGATGTGCTGTGTAGTACATGTCCAATGTGAACTGTGACTGTTTTTGGGCTCGTAATAATTATAATTGATGCGAATGATTTAGCAGTAGGTTATCTCAATCTGTACATTAGTCTGTAGCTTTATTATCTTTACCATCGTAGCGTGTACAACTTTGCTTGTTCACTCGTTCAGATTGCCATCCAAATGGATGATACAATGGAAGATCCATGTCCTTGTATGTAAATAAAATCCACATTCGCTCACTCTCTTCTCTCTCTCTCTCTCTCTCATTTGCCATTCTCAATTCTCAATCTTTAATCCTCCGCCATCAAAAAGGCTCTATTTATCTCCACGTATCAATTCACAATGTGAATATATCTGTACATATATATTGCGGACGCTCAATGAAAACAAATTACAATTACCATCTCCACATTGCTTCAAGCTTCTAATAGCAATAATAACAACATTATAAAACACACACACACACCACACGTCCTCAAATTTCTCACTAAACTCAATAAGTTACATGGACGAAATCCCAAATTATTATCATTTGTCTCCATATAAGTACATACAAGTCGAGCTTTAGTATATGTCCGGCAAGAATATAATAATGTGTGTGTGTGTCCTTTCCTATGTGTAATTTGTACCCAATAAATAAATAGACGCATTGAAAGTATTTTTGAACTGTTGTACGTTTTATTTTCGTATTATGTGCATCGTAAAGAGTTTGTTTCGTTGAGAGAGAGAGAGAGAGAGAGAATGAGAGAATGAGAGAATCGAGAGCCAATATAATTGTATAGACTGAAGGTGGTGGCAGTCACATCCTGATAACCACAAAAAGACACAATGCCCAACTCTGTTGAGTCAATACGAAGAAGAGCATTATTTTCCACTCATTAACTTGCCTATATATAGAAAATAAAGACGAAGAAGAAGTTTGGCCTCAAAGGATGCCCAGGGAGGTGAGAGAATGAGTCTGAATGAGAGAGAACATGTTTCTCTTTTATCTCTCTCTCTCACTCCTTTGCTCTTTTCAATGGCAACCAAAATACAGAATACAAAGTATATTATAGAGAAGAGCTAAAAGAAAGAAAACGGTTCTTCGTTCTTCTCTTCTTCGGTCTCACTTCAAATGTAGGTTTCCATGTTCTTTTTGTTTGTAGGATCTCTCTCTCTCTCTCTCTCTCTTGTTTAGTGTCTCTACAGATTTTATATGTTTTTGCAGGAAATCCTCATTTTGCTCAATTCTTTCCCGATTTAGCCCATTGACTAAACTTTTATTCAGACACACAAACAAAGTATCCACATGTCATTATTTGTTATGTCTTGTTCGTATAGTCTTGGGCGAGCTCCGAGCTTCCCTCACACAGTACAATCTACAATCTACATGAAATCTTAATGCATGTGTATTGTAATTGTGTGTGTGGGCAAATACACACTTACACACACACACACACAAATACATCGAGTCAGTTTCAGCTTGAGCTTATTTAAATATAAGACCTGAAACGGATCCAAAACACAAATACCCAATGAATAGAAAAATCCTTTCGTCTCTATACATTCAGATTTGTAATGTACGATATTTTGTATTCTTAATACAAAATATGTATTTGGGATGAAAAATGACGAGAAAGACTTTAATAATATATAATATATACCTACATGAAAATGAATATGAATTTTAAGCCGCATGTTCCTTGAAAGCGTTCAAGTGAGCAAAATGAATACACACGAGGAGGAAAATAACAAGACGATGAGAGGAGAGAGAAATTTCCCTTCAACTTTTCCCTACTCTTCATCTTCTTCTCCTTATGACAAGCCATATTTATTTACCTGTGACCAGGTCTGGACGATTAGCCATTAACCTTTTTCTCTCTCCATTCCCTATATTCTTTCTGTTGGTGTTGGGGAGAATCCATGAAATGTGGTTATTGTTTGTGTGGTGTTGGCCCTATCGCTATCACATCGTGATGGCTATTCCTCTATTCTATTGAATGTACATGTTGACTTATCGTTAGGTATATGTAGAATGCTGCACACATTGATTGAGCTGGAGACATACTTACCGTATCGTTAGTACAAAGTCAAAAGGAATGAGTATCCACATTTATCAGGATATGCATTTTGTAAAGTAGGGAGAGTTTTGGTAGTTAGCACTTTGCTTGGATTTCCCTCTGATATTCTCATTCCTATATGTATGTACGTACATTCAAGGAGATGAAACTGTACACGTACACTGGTCTTTTTGGTATGTAGAGAGAGAAAAGGGAGAATATTTCGAGAGCGGAAAGAAAAAGAAGAAGAGGAACAGATGTGTGCGGATGGCGATGGTACAGTGCAAAGTGTAGTATTTTGTATTTTGTTCGTCTGAGAGTGTGAGCACTGTGTGTGTGTGTGTGTGTGTGTGTGTGTGTGTGTGTGTGTGTGTGTGTGTGTGTGTGTATGTGTGTGTGTGTGCGTGTGTGTGTGTGTGTGTGTGTGTGTGTGTGGCTGTGGCTGTGGCTGATTTGTATAAGATTTGTAAAACATTTTCCGTATGTGTAGGTAAGTTTTTTGGCTTTTGTGTTCCTTCGCAGCCAGCCGTGGTCAGGCCTACCTCTTCCATTCTCCAAGTTGAACGAGAAGGAATACAAACAGAACCAACTTAAACTAGCCACTATTGTTAGCAAACAATTCACGTTAACAAACCATATAACTAACTCATGCCTTCTTATTACATTTCTATTTGACTGTCGACTTTGTCAAGCTCTTTCCAGTCGATTCACATCTCTCGTCCTCACTCCCCCCTCTCTTCCCACCAAATCCACACTTACTAGTACACACACACACACACTTCTGTAGTTCTGTATACATACGTACCTATGAAAAAGCCGTTTCCCTTGCCACCATTTAACCGGGAATTCAATTTGAGATTGGAGATTTTGCTTTATTCCTCATTTGCCGCATACCACAAAATATACAGAGAATGTGTAGGAAAATCTAACAAATGAGCCAACAATACAAGAATACATACGGGACAGATTGTAAGAAAAGCCAACGGATTTATTTATTCATATCAATGGAACGTCGTCAACTTCAATGTCAACATTCATATTATCCATAGCTAAAGATAAGACTGTAGATTTGAATGGTGTGTATTTGTGTGTGTGTGTGTGTGTTAGAAGTGAAGGTACATAAGCGTACGCAGAAAATGAAGAAAATGTCTTGAAAAATGAATTTACTGGACGGCTGCTTTTCCAGCAGCTTTTTCAGCCTCAGCTCCAGCAGAGTCGTCAAGACTTTTTGACTTTTTTTAATTTTCCTTGTTGTATATATATCTAGGTATAGGGAAGAAGAAGGAAATCACAAGTTAGAATGTGGAGTCAACGATGACTATCTCACCAAGCTCCTTTCAATCAACTGTTGAATAGAATCGTTGAAGCGAGTATGTACAATACAGATACAACAAACAACATACAACATACAACCAACCAACAACCAGTCATCTTGACTCATCCGTCGGCTTTTTTTTTATAATCATTGACCAAGTGATAATTAAAAAATAATAAAAATTTAACATGAACGAATAAAAACATTGAGATAAATAAATGAGTGTCCAGCCGCTCGCTTGGACTGTCTAAACACATTTGAACTTGCTTTGAATATATGGTGTGTTTATTAGTGTACAGATGGACAATATTAAATGTGTTGTAAGTTGTAGGGAGAGAGATTCGAAGAGTTGTTGTTGGAGAGAGGAAAGAAAAAAAAATTAAATTTATGGAAGCAGGAGAGGACTGGTACAGAATGGAATAGAATAAACTGTAGCTATATATCTATATGTACAAAGTTAAAGCATCAAACCATGACCAAAAGGACTGAATTGAATTTTAATTTTTCTTTGATTACTTTTATGTTCGTAACGACTTGGGAAACGAATGAAATTAACCGAAATACAACTTAATTGATAGTTGACTGTTTGTTGATATGAGTGTGTACACGCAGGAAGACCAATCACTGGCACTAAATTGTTAGAAAAAGTTTTACACAGTAGTTTCACTCTCTCTGTCTCTCTCTCTCTTTCTCTCTCGTTTTCCAGCTTTAACTTCAACGTGTAGACAGAAAGTCATAAAAGTTGGTCGAGACATAAATGTAAATTTAGTTGAAGGGATGTTGCTGGAGAACTCTGCTCGTCCCCTGTATGTATATGAGCCCACCAGAGACCTGTTCAATGTGTGCATACGTAATACAAAACATACAGGTAAACTTGCATCTGTACATGGTAGACTGTAGACCCTTGCCAATTGACCAAATGATTTAGGGAGGCTCACGTACGCTCTTCTAATAAGTTTAATAGACTATTCCATGCTCATTACCCAAAAGAAAGGACCCTGGACTAAACTTTGATAAGACTTTGGTCAACTGTTGTTCTTTCATTTCATTTTTCTACTCCTTAACGAACCCAAACTACCTACAATAAACAGGTGAGTGAGTGTGTTCCATTGAAACTGGAACTGCAAGAAGTATATAGGCAAATGTTTTTATGTTTTTTTTTTGTATTTGTATTTTATATATATTGACTCCATTTTTTTTATTACGATTACGGTTGCCATTGCATTGCATTGCATTGCTCTTTGCAGTCCTCGTCGTAATTCGTAATCCTTCCACTTTTTCAAGTGGTAATTTAGTAGTGAAATGTTATTCTTGAATTCAGAGCACATAATAAATATTATAAAGATCGTTCCGATATCAACTATCTAGTCGTTTTTTCTTATTTCACATGCACAACCAGATTTAATTTTTTACCCTTCACAAAGAGAGTTTAACAAGAGAACAGAAAGTAATAGCAGCAACAGCAGCAGAAGACGACGACGACGAAGAAGAAGAAGAAAGAGAAGAAGAAAGAGAAGAAAAAACAAAACAAAACTTCTTTGAATTTTACTGTTCGTAGCTTCCTTCCTCGTCCATCGTCTCATTCGTCCTATACAGTTTACAATTACATTTCACTCTATTCTATTCTATTCTTTTCGTATTATTACTACAGCTTTAACTTGAGTCTTATCTTAATAAGTTTCTAAGAGCTAAAAATTTTTTTTGTAGCTTGTACGATATATTATAATATTCATATGCAAGAGGAGCGTCATTATATACCCATCATTTATTATTTATTATCTTTACATACGCAATATGCATTTTCATTCAATTGCCATCAAATAATAAAGTGAAAATGAGTTGAACCAATAGAAATAAGTCTAAAGGAGTCTAGAGGTATATATTTCATTGAACGCATCCACACGGTATATTTGTATTTATTTGTATACAGTATACAGACATTACGTGAATAGTTGTATAGAGTTCCTACGTATACAAACGGTAATTTCTGACCTGGATGGAAAAGGTCTAAGTGTGTAAACAATAAATGTTTCTCATATAACAATCACTCTAGAGTTTTCTAATTGATACTTACAGACTTTCACAGCAGTTAGAAATTATCAAGTAGCTAAAAAACTTGTGTTGTATTCTCTCCTTCTCTTTCCACGTTCAACTATACAACAAATATCTCATGTACCTACATGTCATATGTATGAATATACATACAGATATCATTTCCGATCTCTCTACACTCTAGAATGTCCATAGACAGTTGCCTCAGTTAATTTCAGGTTTTCACTTTGACTGTACATCGTTAGTTCTAGTTTAAAGAGCAAAATAAATAGCCATTCTCATTCTGTTTCCCAAAATATACTCATTAAATGAGTGTGGAAGAGAGAAAGAGCGAGAGAGAGAGAAAAGGAATTCATCTCGATCTCATGAATTTTCTTGGTTCAACGAAATAAGTGTGGGTATAAGTATAAGTGAACAGTCCACAACACAACACAACAGAACATAGGCTGTACGACGAAGACGGCGACTAATAGTAGAGCAACGAGTCTCTATTCATTCAACCATAATATTCTTTCGCTCTTACGCATAAATAACCGTCACGTTTCTCCGATTCCTACACTAGAGCAATATTCTACAACATACTATACCATACTATTCCATCTATGGAGCTGTAATGTACAGATATAAAGCCTAGGCCATGGTTGTTTTTGTACACGATGCGATATGGGTATGCAAAATACTACGATATCGTACGTAACATAAGATATCGTACATGTTGCTTGTGGACGTGAACACTGTCGCTGTCATATACATATACTCCAAATGAAATGAGTTGAAAAATGCTCTCGTTCACACTCAAGTGTTTTTGAGGAAAAAAATAATTTTTCAATTCATTCAGCAGATAAATCTTTGGAGTTATTAGAGAAATAGACCGAGAGAGTGAAAAATAAAACCCTTCATTGAAGGTCTAGTGTGCATTGTGCGTATGCGTATGTACTTATCCTTATTACTTATACACGTTCACGTTGCACACACTGCAGATATTTGAATTTCTCTGTCTCTCTGTACAACTTGAGCTAGAAAATATTGTACCCATACATTTTATCTTTAAAATCCAGAGGAATTTGAATAGTCTTGCTGAAATGACTGAATAAAGAAGAAAAAGATTCAAGTTCTATATATAATACATTTTCTACACGGTAATGATATGATGACTTGTCCGAGTCTTACAAAATACAAATGGTCTCAGAGAAATATGAAAATGATATTATAAAGAGTGGTGTGTTGAAGACGTTGAGTTCAGGGAGAAAAAAGGCCTGAAGATTTTCATCATTCACAATTCACATTTTCACATGGCGAATGGTGAATGGTGAGTGTAGAGTAGAGGGTTTAAATGTAGATTGAGGATGTATATATCATATATGTATTAGTAAAAGACCTTGCCGGGGAACACATATTCACATATTCACATATATCGTACACCTTGGTTTCTTGCACTCTCTTCACCATCATCTACACGTCTACACCTTAATATAAAACTCACGCATTTTTATATTTGTATATGTATACAAAGTATTCATCCCGATGAGACTGGATGGACAAATAAGAAAAAGTTCATAAACAAAGTACAAATGAGAGGCCTTTGGGGCAAACAAACCGTCCATCTCCATATTGTTGACTTCCCGTGAAGAACTGAACGTTATGTTACATGGCATGGAGGAATAGGCGCGGACGGTCAGAGAATCAAGAATACACCTTATCCAATCTCTCACTCCGTACTGTATGTAACTACCTATGTACTTTACATAATAAATGAAGAATACAGATAAATACATGAGCCATCCTCCGAGTTCTCAGTACGTACACACACACTCTCCAAATGTGCACAAACGTATTTAGTATTTAGCAAAGTATTTAATGTACTCATTCCGTGGTCTCTCTCTCTCTTTCCACTGCTAGCAAATAAAATGCAAACAAATAAATATATGAATTGCATACAGATGGATGAAATTTTCGTTCTCATAATTTATGAATATCTCTTATTTATTTTTTTCTTCAAAACTCAACCTCAGTTCAGTCTCATTCTCCAATGTACAACAACCATTGTGATTTCATATACTAGTTTGACTCGTTGCTCAACTTTGAGCTTCAATTACCTTTACCAGTGACAATGATCTTTATATTCGAGGCGTGTGTATGCTATGTTATGTGTTTGTGAGTGAGTGTGTGATGTGTGAATGGGTTTTGTTCAAATACATCGTAGGTGTAAGCGTAAATCCTTCGTGTGTACGTAAGTACACTCACTCAATATATGAGAACCCACTATAGAATAATATTTCACAGTATTATTCTGGTAAACAGTTGAAAGTTGAAATTACAGGGAAATTTATTCAAGGAGAAGGAGAATATACAGTTAAATCAAAATTTTATATAGTTTCATGTGTAGAGAGAATTTATATAAAAATATATAAAAGACACTGTTTTTCTTTCTCGTAATGATAAAATAATTGCCATCCCCAAAAAGCTGATTACATTAAATGCAAATCGTAATGCAATGTATAATGCACGTACTAATGTGGGTACGAGTGTGTACAAGGAGTCGACATTTGAGATTTTGAGAGATGTGTACAAAGATAGGCCAAGCATTTTTTTCACATTTTTCACCGAGGTGCTAAATTAGAACGGAGTTTGAGTGTGTGTGTGCTCTTGGTGTGTTTGGTACATAAAAGAAAAGTGTCAAGAAATGTTAGAGATTGGAATATAAATTTAAATATAAGTTGGAACAAGAGAGAGAGAGAGAGAGAGAGAGAGAGAGAGAGAGATTGGAGACGGATGAGAGAAAGACATGGGCAGAGAGTTGAGGTTGTTAAGGAGCAACTGTCGGTCGGAGAGAAGCCGCTCCCTCTTAAATTTAATTTAAAACAAACGGAAGAAAAGTAATAATGATGAATAAATTAGGACTTGGTGTACTAGTACGTTACATTGTACAGAATATATATACGTACCGCACCGCGAGCGAAAAATTCTTGAGTCACTCGTTAGTTTGTTCGTTACTCTGCCATGCTGCTCCTGCATCATTTCATTTCATTTCATTTCATTTCACTCCCTTTGCGTTACAATTTACAATCTCGAAATCTTTTTCGTATATGTATATATATATTATATTAGAATATGTATATAAAATACACACACAGACACAGCTCGTACACATAGGCAAAGTCACAGTCGTCACAATCCTCAATTCTCAAAATCCTCTACACAGCCCACAAGACCAAATTAGGCAAGACTCATTCTGTGTTCTGTGGAAAAAAAGCCAAATACTCTGCATATTTCATCATTAATGGAAAATGCAAATTGTGAATAATAGAGACCGCAGAAATTCTCTCTCTCAAATTAAAAACCATCGTAATATAAATATACAAAATATATAATATATATATATTTGTATATGGATTTTTAACAATCTATGGAATTTTTTGACAATTGTGAATTTTTACTCTTGAAAAAATGATTGTAAATCGTAACAGGATGATTTTGGTTGTGTTTTGAGTCTCTGTGTGGTGCTTTACTTTCAACATGTATACACATTGGTAATCACTGCTGTCAGCTCTATATTTTTCATTTGAATTCTGAATGAATGAATATAAATTATGAGTGATGCAATGTTTACTCTGCTGATTATGATTATAAATTAAATAATAAAATACACACAATTTTTATAGAACATGACTCTTCACTCTTTCCCCTTGCTTTTCCTCCTGTGGTCGGTCCATGGTGCAATAAATAAATAAATAAATAATGTAACCAAAAATTTCCCTACTTGACAATAATGACAAAATTGATTAAAATGTTCAATGTCTCAATTATTTTCATTTCCATTCTCTCGACCATGTATTTTTTTTTCTTCATGAAAACTCATTTATTACTAGCAATAAGCAAACTAGATTCTATAAAGTCATTATTTAATTTATTTTCTTGCCAATACAAATAAGAGACGAGCCCTCATCTGTTCACTCTACATCTCTACGCAACTGTCTCATTTTCCTTATTATTACTCATTTACATGAAATATTGTTGGTTTGTTGAACTGTCATCTCTCCTTCTCATATAAACTTATAAACCAACTAGCAAATTTTCGAGAGCTCTCCCTCAGATTGACCAAATCAGTGAAAGTCATATACAAAATAAAGTCATAAAGTCCTGTTTGAAATATATACAAAATATATAAAAAAAACCTTAAATAGAGAGATGCCCATAAATTTCTTATACCATTCATTTCTTTTTCCCTTCCTCTATACGGCTGTCGTTCTTGCTCCAGTTATTTATTGTATATGGATTCTCTCCTCTGTCTGTCTGTGTTTATATTGCAGATATTATATGTATTGTACATTTTATTTGAAAAAAAACGAAGGAAACATAAAGAGAGAGAGAAGTAAAAGCTGGATTATTTATTATATTGGAATTATTGTGTGTAACTTCAATGATTTTATGGCAATTTATTTGTTGTTCAATGGATGATGAATTCAATGTGGTCGCCTTAAATGGTATTTAATGATATATTAAATAGAAATAATACGCTTTTGCATCTCTCCCCCAGACTTCAGACGAAGCATGGTTACAAATTGAATTGAGACGATAAAATGATTATATAATAGTAAATAATAATAATGTGTAATGTACATTTCGTGGTTATTTGATACAGCGAAGCCAAAGCCAAGTACAAGTACATATGCATTGAAGATACTTTTTGTGTGTGTGTGTGTATGTGTTTAGTGTTTATATTTTATGCATTATATATGCGATTCAAATCGATTGCCTTTTCTCTCTTTCTCTTTCTTTTTCTGTCGATTGTCGATTTTTCTTGAATGATGGGGTGTGTACTCTGTGGTCATGCTCTTACTGTTACTCTCTGTACTCTTTGTACAATTGGCAGGTAAATTCTCTCTCTCTCTCAACGATCCACGATCAAAACTCTCAACCGTCTCTCCAAACTCCTAACTCCAAAAACCATGTCATGTGAAAAGAAAATTTTAACAAAGTGACCGAACCTTTTCGCTTGCCACCTTGCCATCGGCTTTTTTTCATGTGTGGTGTGGAGAGTGAATTCCCTACCTATATATACAGATATAATACAAATTGGACCATGGATGGATTTTTTTCCTTGTGAAGCTACCCTTCCTGAGCTTTTCCCTTCATCACTATATCAACATGCGTGAGTGGGCTCTACTCTAGTACATACTATGTAGTAGTTGGACAAAGCTGGATTTTTATTTGTGTTTACCAAGCGGTTGATTGAAGGGGCCAGATTGATTGTGATTCATTTGAGAAAAATTATTCTCCGAATGACATGGCATAATAGGAGGACACTTGTCCATAAAATGATATCTCTGCTCAAAGAATAAAATATCATACCACCTTCACAATACATATTTTAAATGTACCTACATACCTACTTACACATGACGTAAAAGTCTACACTTTATACTAACACTTGCATGTATTATAAAATATTCTGTTTCTTCTTACTTAATATTCATCTCTTTGGTTTATTGTATTTGAACCTCTCTTTCTCTTATCCGTCTTACCTTTCCATCAGCAACCCGACTTAAAGGCTGGTACTCTGGTCCACTTTGACACGTTCAAATTCAGAGTGAAGAGAGAGAGAGAGAGAGAGAGAGAGATGCTGTATGTACATTGTACACATGTACAGAGTAAAAAGAGTAGAAACTAACGTAAGAAAGGAAGGGGAAAAAAATGAAACAAAAGGAGAGGCAGGGGGCGGGTTTCTTATCCAAGTCCTCGTGCACTAAACTCTTTTGTCGTCCCGTAATTCTTTTTGGTAAATAACTTCTTTTTTTTTTGTACGATTACACATTAAAATTTATTTATTAAAGTAGTCTTTCCCTTTCTTGTATACGCTCAAACAGATATACCGTACAAATTAAATACAAATGATACAAAATACGTTACGCTCGTTTTTTCTGAGAACGTGTACTGAAACAATATAAGTATGTTTTTGTAATTGTACGTGTACAAAAAAAAAATGTACAGAGAATGTCGGTCAATTTTGGTGATTCTATACGGATTGTATGTAGTATAGTCAAAGATCTCTTTTTGCCTTGATATTTTGATGTAAACTGCTGTCTACTGTGTGCAGTAAGTGGTAAATGAGTCAAATGGAAATGCTTGTGAACGCCTTCGTCTTGTACATACTTAAGTTTTGGTTTTAGCATGACGGTGTACAATACATAGTGTATGCATGCATGTACATACACAATACATATGGGAATATGTATGTATAAGGACAAAAGGACATGGAAATAATTGCAATTGCCTATTCTAATGAGCTTTTATATGCATCTCTCCATACTAATAATATTATTATTATTATTATCAAGCAAATACCTTCTTCATGGTTACGTCTATACGCCATCGTCTTTTTTCCACTGCCCATACTTTGTCCTTTACATGTAGGGAAACGGCTCAACGTAATTTACATAGTAACAATTACAGTTACATTTAATAATAATTATTGCATTGTGGTCTATTGTATTGTGTTTTGTCTAGCGACGGTCTCCCTTATGGGAAAAATGCAATGTGCATGGTTGTATCCTATAATATTTAAATGAAAAAACTAAATAGTCATAATAAATGAATTTCTATGACCATGATGGGAGAGAGGACGGTGTGTGTGCGAGTGAGCACTTTCATTTTAGTCACACACGCTGTCATTCTTCTGTCTTCTGGCTTTTCGGCAAGGAGTCATTTGTCAAGTCAACTACCTACTTGAACTTTACCCATAAAAATAACAAGAAAACACAATAAATATCCAACTTGGTTTCTTATAGCCATTGAATATCGTTAATCATCGTCATTTTAATTGGTCAAAAAATGTACATATTTGTAATTCGTCCTTTTTTATTGGCGATTCCCTTGATTCCTCATCTGTAGGTACTCCTCTGTAAGTAATTCCTATTTACTATTTAGTACCTTCAAAACTGATGGGGGAAACGTGAATTCCGTATTTAATTACACTCTGCGTTTGTGTGAGAATTGTGAGCAGGAGGAGTGTACAGTGTTTGTTCATGTTGTACTCACTCATGGGGATTCAGGCTAATCGCAATCATCTTGAGGGATAATGATTGTAAAATTGATTGACAGAGATGAAGAAGAGCCAATGTCACACATGAGATTTTTCACAATAAATGAAATGTCTTCCACTCACTGGCACTGTATTGATCTTGATCAGTATTATATGATTTAGAATTAGTGTGTGCAGGTATATTTATATAGAGATCATGCGGACTGATTGAAAGCTATATGGAAAATTGTAAAATGGATTTTGATTCAGCTGTTGTCATTACAGATATTAGATCAGGTAAGGTTGAGCTCTTGTAGGTACATTTGCTTATAAATACTTATGTAAGTATTATGAGTTTGGTTAAAGCTAAAGTGGAAGCTAATGCTAGTAATGCTGCTTTGTCGTATTTTGTGAATAAAATATGTGTGTTGCATCATTGAGCACCTTCATAAGAATGTTGAAAGAATAATGGATATGGACAGCTGAATAATATAATACACACCCACACAATCTTGAGCTCACTAACAGCCACAGCACAGCCGACTCGTAGTCAAATGAGCAAACATGTACGATATAAAAGACGGTTAACGTATATACATTGGGTTAAATGTAAAACCTCGAACGCCTTCAAGGTAATGTCTATTCCTATACTAATAAAAGTGATAATAAACAAAGCTCATGATCTGACAATGCAGAATCATTACTATGTGCATGCATAACAGAATTAACAGATAACAGACGTGTGTAATATAAGTGTGCGAGTGAGTGAGTGAGTGAGTGTGTGTGTATGGATCTGTTACACAAAGGCTGAGGCACGAACGAAACAAAAAGTGAATGAGAGTTAAATGGCTAGATAATGTAATGTAAACCTTGTGTAAATAAAGCATATAGTTCACTTCACGTCTTAAATAATTTGAGTGTACACACCATTTCCAACGCCGTTTCTCTCTCGCTATATAACTCTCATTCATTACTTTTCATTGCATTGGGAAGTGAATTTGCATTATGGTGGAGCACTCACGCATTTCAACAACTCAATTCAAATGCAATGCACTTTCTATATCTGCATATGCAAGTAATGCTCTCAGAATCAGACTCATTTGAGTTTGAGTTTGAGCTTAGATTAGTTCAGGCTGTATGCGTTTATTGATGAAATTAGATTAGGAAATTCATTTCATTCAATTCCATATATTACATCTGAAGCTTAATTTCCCAATACATAAGAGTCCTACATAGGTATCTGTATATACGAGAGAAAAAACGCCTTCCGTTCAATTCCAATCCAGCAATTTAAATTCTGAATCTGTATGTACACATACCGAATCTCTTTTTGAGATGAGAAGAGAAGAGGGAAAAAAATTTAATAAAATAAAATCTAAAGGAAAACACGTGCAAATGCCAATGTTTCCTTCATGTGTTCGGAATCGCTATACCTATACGAAAAATAATCATCGTAAAAATCTTGCAAGATTTCTTCTATTTGTAATTCTCTGCCTAATTGGCAGTTGTGAGGACGTATAACTATTTTATATGAAAATTCAAGTAAAACTGTGGATTTGAAATTAGATTTGAATTAGAATGCATTGCGCAAAGGATTCTGTGAAATTGTAACAAAATTTAGTTTCAACGAGAGCACGTTCAGTCCGTGAATAATAATAATAATAATAATATAGAGCGTATACGGTATACGCGTATGCGTATGTAGCTATACAATTAATTTTAATAACTTTATCTACTATGAATCGTATGAAATATGAGCATTGTCTTGGATTTAATTATGTTATTGTGACAGGAGAGAACACGGAGAGATGGAAGGACGAAATAAATCTATTATGTACATGGATTGTAATTTTATATACAATAAAAATTGAGAATGGAATGGCAAATATTGTCATTGCCCATTATAATTGTACAATAATAATTTGTAATGGTGTTGCTCCTGCTGGACTTTTTCTTCGTTTCGTTTGATTGTCATTTTCTGCACGTTCATTATTTTATATCAGCACTCAACTTGATCGTTGATATACCATGGCAAATTGATATAGAGCAGTATGGATTCAGATACAGAGGAGAGAGAGAGAGGGGAAATTCGAGACCATAAAATTTGTATAGTAAATGAAATAAATTGTATTGAAAATTGTAAATTGTAAATAAGTGAATTTTCTGGTGTATTGTATACACATTAAAATTTATTAGCCAGTTATATACACATGCCTAATTGACAGACCCACTCGAGAGACTCTCTCGAGTGCATTTGAGTGCGAAAAAGTGAATATTATTTTTGCTGCATCATTGACTTATGTACACAATTACACAATGCGTATAGGTATTGTAAAATATAGTTATACAATGTATACGAAACAAGAAAAGAGAAGAAAAGTCCAAGACAAGTAGGGGACGACGACGACGACGACGATAAGAAAATCCTCAACGTGCTGAATGCTAATTTGAAACCGAGGAGTAAAATGAATTTCGTTTGCACTATGTCATACTACCTGTGATGCTGCTGACAACTCTCATTTCACTTTAAATTAAAGCCCAAAAAACTATACACACACACACACACACACACACGATTAAGACTCTCGTTCGTATATTTACTATTACTATTATACTATTAAACCTTTAGATGAGACTAGACTTGACTTGACTGGACGTGTTGTCATCAAAGTGAAGGCAGAGGAGATTTCTTCACAGGTATACACACATACATTTTTTTAAAGAAACATTTCAAGTGAAACGGCAATCAAAGTATCGACATGTTCTTATATAACTTGTTGTACCTATGTAGTTGTTGATGTTGTTGTTTTCCGTATCGTAATACTCAGCTCATTGTCGAGTTTTGTAATGTTCGTTGTACTGGAAGTTAAATTTTTCTTCAGTCTACGTCTACAACTACATACATACATAGTCGCTTAAGCTGTGAAGTTGTATGTTGGTGGAGTTGAACAAATGTGCTAAGTACTAAATACGAAATATGATACATGATTTGGATTCAAAGCATTTCCTTCATCTTCCTTGTCAACCTACACACAAATGCACACTGTATTCAACTTGAACCGAGTAGACATAACATAAAACGAAATCGCCCGAAAATATGATTATGTAACGTAACATGAGGATTATTAATTTTTACAATATCAAGTGCGAAAATGTTTCCTGTCAATGTGAGCCAAATCTACTTCTTCTTTTCTCCACGGCAAGTACGAAGGGTGTTTTGAAGTTTTGAAAATGAGAACAAGAACGAGAACGAGGAAAATAAGGTGGATTCAAAGGTTCTACACTGTGGTATAGTATGTTCGTATATATACGGAGAATAACAGTGTATGTAGATTTTTATGTGAATGCCTACAGTCGAAGGAAATTAGTAGCGAGTCACGTACATATGTACAAGATAATGCCATTTACAACAAAAAAAAACAAATGCCATGGAGAAATGAGAAAGGAATTTGAGAGAGATGAAATGGAAGAGAAGTGTAAAGGAGTAAAGGAGAGTAAGTAAGTAAGTAAGGAGAATTTGAGGGTCTATAAAACCCATAGTCATAAGATCTAGATATTATATGCTGTCATTACAAAAAGATTTATATTTTAATTATCTCATTGTAGTATTTTGTGAGCGAGAGTGTACAAATTAAAGATGCATATCAGGTGAGGCAACTTTTAAGTGCTAAAATATTAGAATTGGTAATTTTATGTGTAGCATAAAAATGTGCAGACAAGTTAAAAAGATGGAGAATTGAGAGAGAGTCTCTCTCTCTCTCTTTTCTTGTAACTGTCTCATTTCCCATTCGTATTCGCACTATGAATTCTGAATCCTGATAAAAGGAATAGCCAGAGCAAAAAGCACAATTCTTTTTTACGTATAGTTTTTATGGATCAAATTGCCACTATAACAAAATATTACCAGTTGATTCTATATTCTGTGCAGACGGTTGTGCATAAAATCATAAAATGACTTACATGACAGATTCAGATTCACCCCAGCCCAAAAAAAAAAAACGAAAAACAACAACGTTCAGCAATGTGCTGTGAGTTGTGAGAGACGTTTTGGATGTTGGACGGTGAATTGAGCTTAATTTAAAAATCCCTTTTTTGAACAGGATCTCTTCGAGAATTATGGATTATGGCAAATTAAATTGGAATTTGATCCTCCTATTATTTTATCTTGAATAGCTTTACTATCGTATTATTATTATCATCGATACACATATTAATTATATGAGTGCTTTATTATGCAGTCGTATGCGCTTTCTACAACCATTAAACTACATTTTTCTAAATAATAATACTAAAATATCGTATATCAAAGTATAAAATTAAGGAAATTAAATCAAATCATTAAACATTGGCTTGTACACATATTCTACATTTGAAAGTTTAGAATCTGATTAAAATCTTTCTAAATGAAAACCTACAATCGTCAATGAATTAATTGAATTCATCAAGCATTGTGTTTTAGGAAAATAATGAGTTACATGTATGTACATGTGGAATGGCATGAAAACAGTTTGTTTGGAGATCTAAATGTACATAAGTCTGAAAGGCGAATCTTCTGCATTCTATACAGTTTAGAATTTCTTGGAACTCTCTTTGACTTTGAGTGTTGTTTTGTTGTGTAGTCTGAATCTGGATCTGATCTGTGTACAGATGGGAAATACCAAAAGCCAAATTTTTTTTTCTTGTTCATATATACGATTAAGTTTGTATCAAAAGCCAAATTAAGGCAGTTTGCCATTTGAGTCAGTGTCAGCAGTCCACTATATAGACGAAAAATTGAATCAGAGCCGAAGGATTAAAGGTCAACGAATCCATACACCTTTGGCAGTACACCACCTACCGCTTACTGCCCATCAAAATCCATAAAGAATTATAAATTATACAATTCTTCACATACCTCCACTCACAAAGTAAATCCATCTACTTTAATACATATCCTCATCATTTTTTTCTTTCTTTCTTTCTTTCTTTCAATCGAATGTTTACAACCTTCATTCAAGTGTATACGATACATATCATACATATTTATTCATCCTCATTGATTTTTTAAAAGGGAGTAAATCATCATCAGTGTACATATCCCAATGGATAACCAAACCAATCAGAATCAATCGAAACAATAAAATCCTGTACGTAACACATGGAGAATCATATCAAATCAAAAGGAATATCACAAAAGGCCAGGGCCATACAGATATACGGATGCACACAAACACACACGGTAAAATTGAAAAGAAAATTTCTCTCATGTGGTTTTTATTTGCCATTTTGCTCTATACAACTTGATCGCTAAACACGAGACACGATAGTTGAATCTTTTTTTACAATTCTTTGTACAAGTACAAGAGAGAGAGAGAGAGAGAGAGAACAACATTCCATGTATTGTCTTGAATTTAAAAAATGTATATATATTAAAAGCACTGACCTCTTCTTACACGTTACTCCTTCTACTCTCTCATCACATCTTCTCTATTCAAATTCAATAAAACTCCTTTATCGAACAATTACATACAAATTAAGTTGGTTAGATACAGGTAAAACCACAATAATTACACACCGTCCATTATCCATTACACCACATTGCAAACAACTCATATAAAGTCACAGAGACCAAACTCAATACAATGCAAGACAAACTAAGTTGTGTACTTCCCTGGTACATACTGCATGCCACACACATATATATGCAGTAAACGAGGAATAAAAAAGTTTTTACACGTACTCACCTACAATAATAACAATAATAATAATAATAAGAAGACGAAGAATACAATACAAAAGACAGATACACAAAATGGGATTTGACGTGACCAATTGTTTCCTATCGTATATCGGTGGAGAGGAGTATCGGATATCATAATCATATAAAATATTATCGTACACATCTCTCTCTCTCTCTCTCTCCCTCATTTATGAAAACATTATTAATAATAATGTATTGGCCCACTTTAAACAAGCCACATAGCTTCCTGTATCATTCTCTAAGACCTCAGAATTCCGAATCAAAGAGAGAGAGAGAGAAAGAGAGAGAACGGCAAAGGAGAAGACATTGTTCTCTCTCCCCCCAGTAACAATAGACCAAGGGCAACGTATGAATATGAATGAGATTGAGACTTTGGAAAATACATATATACATGGGAGGAATCAATAGCCAATATTGAAGATTGCATGGTTTTGATTAGACATGGAAATCCATGCAAAAACAAACTCAATGCAAATGCCACATACAAGATACATTGATAATGAAGATGAAGAGCCCAATGAAGCCTTGTAAGTTCATATTTATGAGCAAAGTGTATACGATACACAGTAGATATGTGCACATGCAAAAGATGGGCCAGTGAATACCCTAATAGTTCCCACATTGTTCTATGAAAAAGAATCTCTATATTTTCTACCCTCTTCTCTATGAACAACATACTCTATATTCTCCATACGTGATCGCTTGTTGTTTCTTGTTTGTCCTGCATATATAATTGCCAACTCAATATCTCTCGTCTACATGCAAACCTCACTATTTTACAGTACTTTTGAACATGTAGATCTCTTTAAGATTGTTGTCATATTACCTTTTAAAACTTTTTTTGTCCGACGCACATGTCCACTGTCCAATGAAAAATGCTCTCTCTCTCTCTCTGTATATCTCTAGTAGCCTAGTTTACAATTTAAACATCGTCCGGTATTTGTCTGTTGTCTGACGAAATGGATGAGAAAAAAGTTTAATCAAATCTACAAAAAAAAAGCTGTGATTTTCAATTTAAAAGATGTAGCTGTGCTTCCTTTTTTACAATTTATAATGCTGGCAAGAGAGAGAGAAAGAGAGAGCAGTATAGACCACGGTAGCAATAAGTTACATGTTACGAACGACGGTCACGGCTACATCAGATATTCGACAATCTCTCAGTCGTCTACACACCTCTACACACAATTTACGCTGCTCGTATATACGCAAAGTCCACGCTACAAATATATTCATGCGCGTGAATGAGAAAAAAAAATTGTTTGAATGAATGACTGATCCAATTATGAGTTCGTTGTAGAAAGAGACAGAGAGAGAGAGAGACAGAGAGAGAGAGGAAGAGAAGTTGTCGGTTGTGAATTGTGAGTAGGTATGTCCTGAACGATAAATGGTTATGTCAAGGAATTGCAGAGATGGGAGATAGAAAAGAAAATTGCTGAAAAGGCCAATCTGGGCCAGAGGTAATAGTCCACAGTGTTTATTGTGTTTATACATGAATTTTCTCTATTATTTCATGGCGATATGGTCAAAGGAAAAACTACACACACAGCATACACTCCTTAGTCTGACTTGTGTGTGTGTGTGTGTGTACTGATATTTTGTGTATGTGTTACTCAAATGTTGTGTGGCGATCAGGGATTGTTGTATTTTATGGATTAATTCAAAGTAAATATATGTGAGCTATGCGAAAAATTACATATATTTTGTATTTATGATTGTTATGATATGGAGAAGAGTTTTGAGCAGGAAACTGTCCACGTTTAGTCCAAGCTTGTTGTAAAATGTAAAAATTTACCACTTACAAACATAGTCAATATCATTTTGTATATGATGGAGGCCTGTAACATTGTTATAGGTTGGAGAGTTGAGTGGAGAATAAAGAGAGAAGCTTCTATTCTATAGAGGACCGGATAAGATAAAAAATTGTACATAGGAATAAATAAATGACTACCTATTTTTCTTGTGAACTTGTTGAGAATTGTTGATAAATGCGAAATGCCGTTTTGCCGTATAGTGTTTTCTTATTATTACTGAGCTTCGTCGGCGTATCAAATGATTATGTACATTACTTACCTACCTAATTTCTTTTTCTCCAAGCATTTTGTATACTTTTGCCTCTGGTCACTCTGCTCTAGAATACAATGTATATCCATCCATGTGAAATATGTATGTACAGTGCAATGCAATGCAATGAAATGCGACAAGTTAAAGAACACAACAATAACATAACCAGAAACCAAATAACATACATTCAACATTCGACCAAGTCCGAGAGTCGAGAGCTTTTCCATAAAAAAAGGCCAGTTGGTTAAAGCATCGACTCATTTCATTTCTACTTTATTTTATAGAAAAATCTAGGAGCAAACAACATAACAACATGAACCATTTTTTACTTCTAAAAATCTATTTAATGACATTAGTCTCTGTGTGTGTGTGTGTGTGCTTTCTCGACTCCTACTTATCTGTATTTACTATTGACTAGACCAAGACCAAGACCACCAAATTAAACGACTTACATTTTTTTGTTTCAACTTTTCTCCCCATATGATTATGATTACACTCAACCATGAGATTATGAATAGACGAAGAGGAGAAGAATGGGAAATGTGAAACAAACACAATAAAAAATCTGTATGTATCTCATTTCGTTTCATCTCGAGTTCTAAAGTAATCATGTGTGCTCGTGTGTCTGTGTGTCTGTATGGTTTTCTCTATTGAGGTTTGAAATCCTCAGCTTTTTTTTGCAAAACTTTGCAACTTGTTCCAAACTTGCCGAGTCATGGAGGTCGAAAGGTTGCCCCTCTTCTTCCTCTACTCAGTGAGTAGTACTCACACACACACACCGCACTTACACTATATTAAATCCTTATTATCATATTATATATACTGTTATTGTAAATTGTGGCAGTGCAGTACAGAATAGATTTATACGTTGCTTTCTTCCCTCTGTCTCTGTCTGTATTTGTATACCTGTGAAATTTATTCTATTCTCTTTTCAGATGCAATCAAAATTTAACATGACTTATGACTCGTAAAGCTTGTAAATTTGATTTGCCCTACATAACACACTTCAAATCATATTTGATCGCGTATAAAGTGAAATCAAAACTCTTTCTTTAAGACATTTGAGACCTTGTCCAGTTGGAATTGCAAACTCAGACTTAAAAAATATATGCACATATGTAATTATGCGAAAACTTAATACTCTCTCGCTCTCTCTCTCTCGATCTTTCCCCTTTGAACGACGAACAAATGGAAATGTATAAACAAAAGATTTCCATCTTATTGTTTGATGGTACAAGGCAGAAAAATAATAATCAGAGGAAGAAAGAGAAAAAAAGAAAACTCAACTGGATGAATTATAATACTTTTTTGGAGCTCATCCTTTTTACTATTCAATGCTCACTGAGCCAGGCTTGGACTTGGTGGACTTTCCTTCGTTATTATCTTAACTCAAGTAGAAGAAGTATAAAAGAAGGAAAAAAAATGAAAGGGATGTTGATGTATGTTAAATCGAATCTCAATGTATAACAATCGTTTGGAAATGATGAGTTACCTGAGTCAAAAGAAAAAAGTCTCATGGACCACGAATCATAGACCAGACCTAGGCGTATATTGAATTAGTTGATAATCCCATCCCCAATGGGGTAGGACGCTTCTTGCTTTCTTGTGTTTGTGTTTGTATAAATGTCATCCTTGAGTATACATACTGAAATACTCATCCTAACTGTTATCGTTCGTTTTTTTTTCTTTATAAATTGTTTGGCTCGGGCTACAAGGGAAAAAATGTGTGAAGGAAAACAATACAAACCTCGCCTGACCTTAAGGACCTAATCAACACCTTATCCTGAGAAAATCCCACCCCTTCTCTCTACAGTATAAGTAAGTACCACACCAACCAACCAAGTGGGAATGGAATGGAATGGAAAGGGCCTTGCCCGAACTTGGAAATTCAAAGCCTGAGCTTCAAGTACTAATATGAAATACTAATACTAATACACACCAATCTATTGACTTTGTAATATCCAAACGTGTTCCATGTTCGCACCACCACATCACCATCACCAGCACTACCCCGCTAACTCTTACGTCGTCACATACGTACAAATAAATGTAAAAAAAAAATAATTTAGAGTATGAAAAAAACCCATCCTTTTCTTCTATATCCATCCTCCTTATTTTTACTTGAGTTTGTACTCTCGGCGTGGAAACTCACCCCAGACTATTTAATACTGATTGTGAGTACAGAATCTTACGCATTGCACCTTCTACTCAACGCCGTCCTCGTGTGTATTAATTTCTTTGTGTACATGAAATGCAGTTGTACAAGTACAAAGTACAACTTTACATACAGTCAACAATCAACAATCATGGAAAGGCCGTATGTATACTGTACTACAAATAAGAATAAGCGTCTGTGTGTATATTTAGAAACACAATCTGTGATTAGAGGGTCAATACACCCTCCCCAAGACATAACACATGAAGGCATTAAAAAAAACTGCGGCTTTTCCTTTTTCTTTCTCTGTGGCTCTCGTCTCATCTCATCTGACGGTCCTTCCTTCTTCATCTTCATGTTCGTAACATTGCCAACCACCTTATAGCTTTTGTAATTGTAATTGTACTTTGTAATTGTAGCGGCAAACAAAACTACAGAACAGAGAGCTACATAGAAAACTCTCCAAGGTTCCTTCATTCTCCAAAAAATCCACACACCAAAACTATGTACAAATACAAATTACTAACTACTAACAACAAACAAGTCTGTATGGATTCTCCATTTTGAATTGTAAATCCCCTTGATATAATAAATAATAAACCAATACAACGTTTAAGGATTCTTGTTTTAATTCAAATTTGAAACAATACTTGTTTTCCCTCACAGTCATGTAAACACGAGCAAAATGATTATATAAAATATTATGCTTTCTATCTTCTATCCGTGGATGTTATTATATATTATCTATGTATGGCATTTAAGCAGGACATCCTACTGTCAGTTAACTTCCTACGTTTATCCGAACGATAAAGCTAAAAGTGTTTCGGTATATCACACACAAGGTACATTGAACATTCACGTTGAACATTCACATTCACATGACTGTGAAAGCTTACACACCTTCCTTTACCTTCCTTTCCTTGCAGTACATAATGAATTTGCAATTGTTTTTTTTTTGTATCGTAGACACATCATAAATTGTAATTGTAATCTAGTGTCTCGATTTGACGTATTAGTCATTTAGACTATCTATCCAGGGAATGGAAATGGAGGTATAATAATCTCTCCAAGCTCCTCACAAACTTCCTCTCTCTTTCTCTTTCTCTGTTTTCTTGAGTCTGGCTGCGTGAGTATGTATGTAGTATGTATATATGCGTATTATTCTGTGTATGTGTGTGGTAGTGTATTGTGGCTACGCTTTAATGTAATCGTCCGTCGTCTTCGTCTTCCTCCTTGAGTTGCTCCTCATCATGGTTCGTTCGATGCTTGGAGTCTCTTTGCCGAAATTAAAAGTGTTTTTCATCCGCCGACATAGACGACATAGACGACATAGCCCTCGCATTACAATCCTCCAACTCATGTCTTTTTACGTGTGCATAGATTAAGTTTACATTTAGCTATGCCGCTTCACTTGATTATTGTGTGTGTGTGTGTGTTTTTCTCCTCTAGGACTTTTTAATTACTCCACCAACTAAACTGACTCAATGAGTGAAAATACAAATATGTGAGGACGTGCATTTCTTATGTAAAATACAGTCATTCTCCTGTTGTGTCTGTTCGTCGAACACAGTAACTACAAAAAAAAAATGTTCAATTTTGTTCGTTGGCATTGGATTTTCATTGTGGGGTACTCAAACTCAATCAGCTTGGCTCTCTCTCTCTCTCTGCTCAGATTTTTCGTTGGCTATGGCTATGCTTCCGCATTAAAATTATTTTTCCTTTTCCTCGGCACGCACATCATGTCAGTCTTTTCTCAGAGTAGGTATACTCATGAGACTTCTTTCTATTTACATTGCAGTTTGTTTGCATTTATACATATACGAGAATAGATTCATAATATACCTATTTACATTTATGATTCCAATTACCTACTCATCTGTGTTGTATATTGTATGTACATACGATATCTGTAATTTGTGTACATATACATATCTTATTCATACACATTATGAGAATGAAGAGCGAGTTGAAATATTCTGTTGAGCTAGGCAGGAGTCATATTAAATGAAGGTAAGAGAGTGTAAACTGTATAGTTGAGCATAATACTCCGTAATAAAAATGATCTTTATATTCTATTCTCTATAGACTTTGTAGAGGAGAGAAATAGAGAGAGAGAGAGAAAGAAAGAGACTGGACTTGTTAATACGATAATCGGCCATGCGTCTTGTTGGCAAGTAGTTACACTGTGACTTGGTAATTTATGTAAATATTTATTGCATACAGTTGAAGTGTACGGTAGTGGATTTTCTCTTGTTCTAAAGGTCTGTGAGAAATTATCAAAGTAAATTCACGCAGTGCCGTCCCCACACCACAATACTACGGCTATATGCTATATTACGATATATACTTCTGCCGTCTCCCAAGTCCAAGTCCACGAGCACAAAAAGCCAAAACCCAAGTTGAATTCAAAAAGTCAAAGTCCAAAGTGAGCCCAAAGAGTCAAACTCAAAAACTCACTCTGTATTTTTCGTTCTGAATGTTTGATAGTTGATCTTTGTGTCCTGTCATAATCACATCATATAAACATTTGATGCAAAGGATTAAAAAATAAAAAAATTATTAAGTTTTTTTTTTTTCAGTGGCCGCGCTCGATGCAATTTGTATGCAAAAGAAGGTCATGTCATGGCATCCAAAGCTTTATCATCTGATGACTGCCGGACGACGGACTTCAACTTGAAAATTGGATTCGAGCGCTTACATAAGTATATATACAGAATACAGACTACAGAATATCGTTACAAGATACGAATTATGAATTATTTTTTGAATTACCATCTCTCCTTATGGCATGTGTTTAATGTGTCTATGTAAATATTTCATTTTCTACAACATATCGTAGAGACAGAGACAGGCACACGTTTTAATGACCAACCAACCAACTCAAATCTCAAGTCTCAAGTCAACTTTGAGAATATTTTGTTGCACCGTGTGTAGCACTGTTTTTGTTTTGTTTTATTTTACCTTCCTTTTATATATATTTTGCATAGAGATTAAAGATGTTCTGAGAGGAGCATGATTCAAAGTGACTTAACATGGATAGTCTGTAAGTGGTAAGTAACTGTGACGGAGAAGAGAAGAGCAGGATCCAGCAGTAGCAGCAGCAGCAGCAGGTTCTGCCCATGTCATGTTACTAGAATCATATTTCCTCACATCCTATACGGAAAATTCCCTACCATTTACATTTACATATAACTTATAGAATCATATCAAATTTCATTTTTCCTTTGCTCCCTCAAAGAAATTGTGTGCGCTCCTCAGTATATTTCTGTGTGATTGTCATATTCCAAAACTCTCTCTCTCTCTCTCTCTCTCCTGTATTTCCATGGACAATCAAAAAATGATGAGTATGAATATGAATGAGGCATTACGGAGAGTCAAATGATGGACAAACGGTCGAATTATTATTTTGTAATAGCTGAGTGAGAGAGAGAGAGAGAGACTGAGAGAGAATACGTCCAGATTACAAATGGAAATTCAAGCACGTGTGGTTGTCTATATTTTGTGTGTACATATCTTATAAAAATCAAAATCAAAATCTAGTTGACTTGATTCCCTTCCATGACAATGACTTGATGAAAAAGGCTTATTACCATCATTGGGACAGAGCAAATAACCTTTCAGTCAATTACAGGAAAAAATGTAGAGACGATATACAAGTACAAGTCCAACAGAATGAAATACATATCGTATAATGACCATCTAATGAATCTATCTCATCTTGACTTTGTACAATATATTGTATATCTGTATATTGTAAAAATCCTCAAATCCTTTGCCTTTCTGTTCAAATATCTGTAGTCTGTATTCTGTATTGTAGGGACAATTTATGGTGAATACTTGACGGACAAGATACATGACAACTATCTACGGATTAATCCCGTGAATCTACTCAACCAAAAAATTTACTCGAATCGAAAAATCAAGAATCAAATCCATAGTGTGAAAAAAAGAAAAGAAATTAGCGCTTTTCCAATTAATTCCTTTACCAAAGAACAATCACGTGTGAATGAACGACAAAGTTTTAAGCTGTGTGATCTCACACACACACACACACACACACATACACACACACACATACACACACACACATACAATGCACATACATCCGCAGATTAATTGCATGAAAAGCAAAACAAATGTACACAATACACAACAAATTATTATATGGGCTCTGCTTACTAAATGTACATGTGAATCAGTTGATAACACATTATATATTTGATGTTTTTTCTTGCCATATTTCTGTTTGTTTGGTTGTATTTGGATTTGGAAAGCGAATGTTTTCTCATTGAGGGGTTTTTGTTCCAGTGGTAATATAAGGATTGACTTAATGGACACCTTGAACGTTTCAAATGATTAATAATTATTGTACCTACAGCAAGTCAGCAGCGTGAATATAATGGAGGATTGAAGATGCGTGTAGACGTTTGATTGTATTCTTTTTCTCTCTCTCTCACACTCTCGCACTGTTTCTCTGCAGACTCTTCCTTCATTTTCCTTCATGCTATTTGAACTGGAAACTTTGAAGAGGAGCAATTTCATCTCTGTAATAACTATTCGATCCCAACAAAGCACAATACAAAACAAACAGCAGTAAACACAGTTTTACATTGAACTATTAACTAAAAATCCATCGTCAATGTATTTGTGCAAAGAAACGTCAAGCCAAACACAGCGCTCAGAATTCATTCGAGCATTAAAGTTTGTTCATGGCGTTTCATATGACATTATTTAAACATTTTACACAAAAACTCTGCTTTGGTCAAAAACTATATCAGTTTTTCCGTATATGTACGCAAGGAAATAAAAAATAAAGGTGTAGGAACTACAAAACTAATATTTCTTTTTTGAACTTGAAATTATATAGTTTACACTTTGTTTTGTTTTTATTTGTATCTGTATTTAGAAACCAAAATCTTTCCATCTCCTTGTATTTTTCCTGTCAGATTCTCAGATTGTGCTTCCTAATCATACCTGTAATTTGAATTTTACATGAAAATTGGTAGACAATTCCATTTTTTCTCATCTTTTTGCTTCTCAAGAGTAAATTTGCTTTGATGGAATTGGAGTCAAACGGCAATGTTACTGTGGTTTTTTTAGCCCTGTTATATATATACTCTCAAATGGAAAATGTTGCGTTGATGATGACTTTCAAAATAGTTGAAATGAATGGTTGATTAATTAGAAGGAGTTTTGATTATACATTTAATCGTGACTATGAGTATTGAGGAGTTTGTAAACGGATTTGCTCCCACGGAGACGACACGCGACAATAAACCTTAACGACCGCATCCTACGAAAAATCTCTCTCTCTCTCACTCAAAAACGTACGAACAACACTCAGAATTATTAGCATAGTTTCCATCAACTCAATTTATACCATATGTATTGGAGAGTTGCGGTTAGCGTAAGAATAGGCGAAAAAAAAAGGTTATATCTATGTGTAAGTTGACGTATATAAATAATCTCGGTACATATTCGGTATGTAGGTTTTGCCAACAAGAACAAGTAAATATTTGTCTAGAAATGAAGTGACGAGCAAAAGTCTTTTCCGACTACTACTTACTGCAGATAGTCTCTGCTGTCTCCCTGTTAAAAAATCCAACGGAACTTTTGATTCTCGTCTATTGGATTAACGTTTAGCGTTCCTCTCGAGAGAGAGAAAGATTTCCTCGTTGACATTGAAGCGATAAACCAAAAGGAGATGAAGAAGAACAGTCAGCCTGTATCTGTATATAAGACAGATCACCAATGTAATATCTTATATATACACCTACCCATACTGTCACTCCAACTACTTAAATAGACACAATAAAAATATATATCACTGTCGACAGTGAAGGCGACTGATACGATACCTGAATTAGAAGCTTCTTCTTTACTATATAAAAATCCTTCGTCTTGATTCTATTAATATCCTACACGATACAGATGTACAAGTTCCCATATATATCTAACGTATATATATACAGATATTGGTAAGCAAAAGCAAATGACAAAAGTGTGAAAGAAAACTTGTATTTATGTTCCTGACTTTTTGTTCTTTGTCTCTTGTATGGTACTGAATTGCATCGCATCGGTTGTTGGTTATTATTATGTATATATTTATATGTACATATTTTTTATTTTCCAAAAGCCGTGTCATGAACTGACTACGGCAACTGACTATACACTTTTTCATTGAGATAGAGATAGAGAGAAGGAAACAAGAAGAAGAAGACGAAGAAAGAGAAAAATAGAGAAGATAAAAGAAATCAAAATGAGTTCGCGTACCTTCAATTGTTCCAAAACAGCTTGACACTCTTGGGTGGCTCCCTTATTCGATCCCGTTCCTCCTGGAGATGACGATGAAAAAGACGACGACGACGACGAAGAAGATGAAGAGGAGGATGAAGACGAAGATGTGGTCGGTGGTAGAGCCAAATGATCATCGATTGACACCACCAATCGTTCAAAACCGTTATTGATTTTGGTCACAAATGAGCATTGCACAAAGACTCCTCCGGCTACTGCTAATAAAAGCAGGCCGAATTCAATCACTGACACCCGTCCCATATTCAAATACATATTTATTCCTGTACTATTCACTTACTACTACGACTACTACTACTACCACAGCAGCAGCAGTAATCAATCTTCCCAACAAGTATATATTTTTGTTACTAATTTATAGCAACAAAACTTGACAACTCTCTCTCGACTTGTTCACAATGTTCGACAAAAAAAAACAGAAAACTTTGTGTGATGGATTTATATAGAAACAAACTTAACAATGAAATGAATCCCAATGAACAGTTCCGGTATGACAAGAGGTCATTTTAGTTATGTTATTTTTCCGTTTTGGTGAACAGGAAAGCTATCTTCCGCTATCATTCAATATCATGTATGGATTTGAATTTTGAAGATGTCACTGAATCCTTTAGAAGGAAAATAAAAAGAGTTTATACACTTGACACGGATGTTATGTTATGTTATGTGGAGTTCGAAGAAACTTTGCAGATTCCTAAAAAATTTCTCGGATAACAAGAAATGGTTGTAATTATTTTCCTTTTCTCTGTGGCACGACCAAACAGTACAAAACAAAAATCACACACGACTCGGAGAAATGAATGAATGAATAAACTTTCCGTCCCGTTTCCGTAAGTCGTTTCACAATACAACAAAAATGTAAATTTCCCAACTGATTTTGTCAATGTGTGTAGAGTGTGTTTGTGTGTGTCTGTCTGTGAGTTCTATATGTTTTGAGTGTCTGGTTTTTCAACAAAAAAAATGTGTATTCTCACAGAAAGGAAGAGACAAGAGAGAACAAGTGATCAACACATTGCCTCTTTTGTAATTCTAGTTATGCGGAACGTGTAGCTCTCCGCTCACAAGGCAGTGTTTCCCGAAAATCCGGTGGTTCTCTCTTTACGATTCTCTACATATACACAAACGTGTAGATCTTTTTCTTTCGTATATATATGTATAGCTTCACTGTTTCAAACACACATACAACACACAAATAATATCTGTATAAACGATATATATATTCACTTTTTCTATACCCTTTTCTTATACTTAACAAGAACTTAACAATTTCCCCGATTCCAAATGTTCAAAAAATGTCCCAATAATATTTATTAGTACAAGTACAGAAGTACACACACTCAAAACTCAAACTGGGAACTGGAACTGGAGTACTTTTTGAAAATGATCCTCGTGTTTTCTGCTCTGGTTTTTCTTCTTCCCCTTCCTCATGGGATGGGAAACAAGTGTGAAAATGTGTAGTAATGACAGCTTGAGCACTGATTGGGTCACTTTTCAAAAACTAACGAAAGAGAGGATGAAAAAATACTCACTCATATATAGAAATGGATGTGACACAAAGTCGTTTCATTTAATATAGCATGGAGAACAACTGTCACTTAAAGAGACGTAAGAGACGTAAGGCACATGTGGTCCGTACTGGTAATGTTGAATGAACAGAGTAACTTGTGCGTCTTCAGACTGACTGAAACAAACTGAGTCGCCTTAGTATTCTGTAGTTTACCTTAGCCGGTTCTCCCTCTCTCTCTCTCTCTCACTCAATTCCTAGGTTGCATATCGCAAGTAGTTGTATCGTAGTATCTCGCATCGTGTGTGTATGTGTATCGTATAGTAAAACCAAAACTTCCAACTCTCTCATACACTCGAGCTTGAAACCCAACAAAAAAGCATTAGATTTTCCCTTTAGGGCAAAACATCCCTTCTCATTCTCAGCCTGTATCCACAATCCACACTCTCGTCTACCTGTGCATATACATATGCATATATAAATGTACGTGTACATGTAATTACTAATGATAAGGTGTAGACGCACTACAAACTCTTGCTGTAACTCTACGCATCTTCCCTTTACGCACTGTGATATATATTTCCAAATGTCATAGTCATATGCATACGATACATATGCTTAGACTATTTTATTCTTAGATTGAGGTACACGCCTTCGTTTCTTACATGTTTCCAAGCTACACAGATACCTACTTTTTATATTATATTATGTACATACGGAAACTTCTTATTATTATTTTCTGTTGGTCGTCTGACAATGATGATGTGATGAGGATGAAGACGTACATAATTTGTTCAACTGTGACCATTACAAAAATTATTACCTACTTATGGCCTGTCGATGAGATGAGCAAGCGAGTTGAACCTTCTCATCCCGAGCTCCAGATAGACAATCAGACGAGTAAAGAAATAGACGAAGAAGAAGAAGAAGAGGAAGAAGAAGCCGAGAAATCATTTGGAAAAATCAAAACTCTTGGCCTGTCATTTGGTAAATGATTTTGTTGGGCTGACTTGAGGATTTAACCTTTTGCCCCTTCAGTTTACATTAGAAGCCAATTTTAGATTAACTCTAGTGATTAATTTTCTTTCTTCTCCAATGTATATATTTATATTTACTCTCTCATTTTTCTGTTTCTTTTATATATACGAGTTTCAAGCGAGAATTGGGATCGTACATCATACATGAGAATTTGGGATCGACAAAGTTCAGTGCTTTCTTTTTGAGTTCTTCATGTAAAACTGTCCAACGACAAATTCTATCTTGTATATTCATTAATTCATTCAGGTCAGGATATGATCCATGAATTTAAATGTAATTTACACTATACATTGAATATAGCTTGTAAGTCCATATGTAGAAATGGTTTGGGATTTGAAGGAATTGAAGAGAGATTTGGGTTTTGAGTTCCGAGCAAAAATGTGCATTTTAAGGTGAGGTTTTATAATTTTGATTATAATTTTTCACAGACAAGCAAATTCTATTCTTTTTTTTCGCTTTGTTTGAAGGGGAAATCCGTGTGTAGAATGGAAGAATGACGTAATTTCCTTGCAATGGGGGTATGAAATGAGAAAAGATGCGAATGTTTATAAAATATAATGATTAGATATATATGCTTTTATATCTTGGGTTAATTAAATGTGTGTAGATATACACACACACATGACATTTACGTATGAGATGGAAAATGTATTGTATTAAATGTACAGAGGAGACGGAACTAAAGTAAGAAACTGACAATGAGTAGATTACGTGTAGGTAAATGAAGTATAAATACGCGTATTTGATTTCATCCACATACATGGTTTTACATATTAGTATTATGTATTATATTTACAGATACATATGTAGATTCGGTTGGTTGGACGGTGGACGGGGTTTGGTTGATCGCCAGTGCGTTGAGGCTTGAAGGAAACCACATAGGGACGGGATCGAAGGATGGAATGGAAAGGACTTATTGTCTCCTCTCACTGTATGATATATCGGATATCGTATACAAAATATACACATATGAACATCTTCCTCTCATTATACTTCTTTACTTCATGGATAACTATACCTGTCGACCGTAAGTATATATGTACATAGCTATAGAAGAATCAGAGAAGAATCCACTGTGAGGCTCGTCATAATGAAACTATAAATTACTCGTCGTCTTCGAAAAGTCCATTATGCCATCCTCTGTATGTCTCTCTCTCTCTCTCCTCTCTTTCGTTCTTTCTTTCTGAATCTCAACTCTCTCTCTCCCTGTGTCTTGTCGCTTCTATTCTTTAATTCGGTATATGTTGTGTATATGTAGTCTTGAATCTTGAATTATTCCTGATGCTGACTTGACTGACTGACTGACGAGACGGCTGAATTGATACAAAACTATATACTTATTACTTACAATCACAACCAGATACACGGGCATATAACGACAGAATATGCACACAACCAACACAACAGACACAACACATCTATATGTATGCATGTCACTAAAGAATTTTGGAATGCGACTCAAGTCAAACATCAACACGAAATTTTTCAACAACCTCACATATTGGCTTGAACGCGCTACCAATAATTAAATCTACCATCATTCCGACACTACACGTTCCATTGCTCAACTTTAACTAGCACCATCATCATCAACTCTCGATTTCTCTCTCTCTCTCTCTCTTAATCTATCTGAATGTGAGTTTAACATATGGATCGTCTCAGTCTCAAAGTCTCCAATTCCCAACTCATGTAATTTTTTTTTTTTTTATTTCGTCCACTTGACTTTTCTTCAACACAAAACACAACATTAGTTTGTCCATATGAGTATTTGTCCAATTTTCAAGAGTCAAATCCTCACTGAAATACGTACAAAACAAGTCTGTGCAAAAAAAACTATAGAAAAACAGTAGTCATTATTTAATAAAAAAAAAAATCTTAAATGCTTGCTGAAAAAAAAAACAGATTGTTTGATTGACGTAAAGCACAGAATGGATATTGTAATTGTTTCTCCCTGCCTTGCTGCTGCTGGTTTCATCTGTACGACTTTTGTTTCTCTATAAAACTTGTGTGTGTTTTGCTTTTTGAGAGAGACTTTATACATTTGTATACAAGGTAAATACTGGCTCATCAAGTTTGTTTGGTATATAAAAAAAACGTGGTGATTTTTTTTTTTTTTTTTTTTGATTGACTGACAACACACTGTACGGACATTTGAGTTGAGTTGGCAGTCTTTTTCTCTCACCTCTCTTGACGTTTCATTGTCACACTCTGCTCTTGAAAAAAAAAATGTCTGGATAAAACTCCCCAGTCAGATCGGAGCCAATTAAAAAATCTGAATCAGAATTAGTTTTTGAACAGTCCCTTGTCAGCAAGTTATATAAATTTGGACTTATTTTATTTTATACCACATATTTTGAGGAACGTTTATACGAATATCTATACGTAACCGTAAGACGCCCAGTAAGATTTCGGATCCTGATTTCAGATTGTACTACATATAAGAAGAAAAAAAGTCTTATAAGAAGTAAAGAAAAAATGGGAAGACAGTATAAGGGGGAAGAAAAGCCAGGTAAGGGCATTGCATTGAGCCCACGCAATAAAATGTAGCTCTGCACACTTTGATTGTTACTGTTTTGTTTTTGTTTTCTGTTACTAGTTTAGCTGTAGGTGATTTGCGTTACTTCAGATTTCAGATCCAGCAGACTCTCAAGAAGGAATTTAAACACAAATGAAACAACATGAAATTTCTTTGTAGGTCTCTGTGGATTTTTATGAGTAAATTTCCATTTTCCATACATCGCCATCCATAAACTATTGTGTGTATGTGCTTTGAGAGTCGAGTTATACCGTTTAAAATTCTCTTTGGTTTTGTTTTTGTTCAAAAAATCTGATCATCCGTAGGACGGTAATAAACAGAAAACAGTTAAAGTTTGAGACGAGGCGAGAAAGAGAGAGAGAGAGACACACACAGAGAGAATAAGTGTGAACGCCTCAGTATGTTTGTCGCCTGTCTCATTTCCCTGTCGCGTGTCAAAGCATGGCATAAAAGTAAAAGGAGTAAAAAGAGTAAAAAGATGCATGATTTCCCTAATCTTGCTGACATATATGAATCTGGTGGAGTATCCAAGAAGGAAAGAGAGAGAGAGAGAGATCAGTGATAAAGAAACATTACTATCCACTTTGGCCCAAGGAAATACGACAGAGAACAAAGTTGACGAAAACCGGAGAGAAGGAAACCAGCAGGAAAGGAGGAATCTGCACGTATTTTACATGAATTCTTGATTCGTTTTTCTATATCATATCATTTTCTACTACCATTTTGTATGGGGATGGTGGTGGTGTGATGAGAAGAGAGGAAAGGAATAACAAATATTTCATGAGAGTCTTCTTATGCACGTGTACATATGGAATTGTGAGTAGAAGTAGACACATCTAAACAATACAAAAGATAATTTATGTACGCTCGTATTCTCGTATATACAGATACCGACCATTGAGAGTCCCCCATCATCTTCTCCTTGTTTATGCTCATCATTCCTGAATACTTTTTACCACACAATATCTTTTATTCTCCGTGTGTAATAATTGAATAATATCAAAGGAATAAAGAAATGGCACGTAATAAAAACTATATTATCAATCTCGACTTGTGTGTGTGTGTGTGTGTAATTTGTGTATGTCTCTGTGTGTTTGGGCTCTGTTCTGTTCCTCGTTTTCACTTGTACTTTTTGATTTCCTTCCACTAAAATTTATGATGAAGAAATTAAAAAGATGTAAAAGATGCTGCAGTTATAGTTTTGAAATTAAGCATATCTTTTTCAATGTGTATTTGTTTCACTGTGAACACAATTTGCCAATGGTGGAGAAGGAATGTCAATGTCTCTTATGATTATCATTCCGGTTGTTCCTGTGACTAGTGGAAAGATAAAGAGAGAGAAAAAATTGCAATTAATACATATATAACTTTGTACTAGAGCAAGAGAGAGAGAGAGAGAGAGAGAGAATGAATCAAGTTTTGACTTTCTGGCTGTACAAGTATTTTCTCGGCTTGTGTTCCATTGGGCTTTTGAGTAGAGCGAGATACAAATTAGAAATAATCTGTATGCAGAAGGGGGACGAGATGAATTAAAAGGGTAGACTCTCTCATAAAAACAGTTTGCTAGTACATTATATGTTCGCTCAGCTAGCCATCCATCCATCCTTTTAATCTACATAGATAGGATTTTTGTTTATGATGACCATCGTACAAGTTATAAAGTAAAAAAAGGTTGGTTGGAATTGTATTTTTTTCTTCAAGTTTTTTTTTTTCGCAATGCACATGAGTTTGTGTGTGTATGTGTATGTTGTGTGATGGTGATGCGGTGTTTGAGTAAATTATGTGAAGAGGGATGTTCCCATGGAATTCTGTGAGCAACACGGTAGCAACGAGGGGCTTCATCCCAAGTGTATAGTTATTCTTATTTTCATTAATAATAATTTATTAGGTATTTCCCGATAAAAATCATGATGTAGCTCCAACAACTTATGTTTACGTTCTGTTATGAATTCTGCATGCCAAACCTCTTGTTCTCTCTCTCTCTCTCCTCTATCCACTTTTCACTCTCTTTCTCTCTCTCACTGTGCTGTATGTAGCACCTCCAAGAGAAAAAAAACGTACATAGTCATATCATATCAACTGGGGATCATATCATATCATATCACTGTTGAACAACACAACACAACGACTATCAACTATCAACATGAAAATGAACAAGGATGGAACGTCGTGAGTGGAGTTAATATCTTATTGCATACTTACTACAATTACGCATGCATCTCTCGCCATCCACTGCCGCATTTAACCTTATCATTATCCAATATCTGCATTCTGTATTTTATTTTATATCCTACGCTCCACCATCCATATCAATCGATATTTGGAACCAATTTTATTCTTCTTCTTGCTCCCCTTTCTCATTATAGATTAAGTATGTACTTACACTTACACACACCTACACACATGCAGGGCTCCATTATACGTATATATTTTAAAACTTGAAGCCCGGTTTTTATTACTAATATACTATTTCTATTATATAGAATTTGGTTGTGATTTTGGACAAAATCACTCTCACCTGGTTTTCTTGAGTGCTTCTCGTGCTCTCTCTCTCTCTCTCTCTCTCTCTAGTCTCTCGTTAACTTATCAATATTGGGTATCGGTATCTTTTGGTTTTTTGTCTTTTTGGTATTGGTAGTCAAGTGTGTGTTTTTAGTTATTCGTTAGTATTTATCAAGTACCTACCAAAAAAAAAAAAGTGGTGGTTAAAATCAAAAATTATACTGGGGATTCAAGTGGGAACCTGCTCCTTCATACTCCTTCCTTCCCCCCGTATATGTAGATAATCATAATTATTATGTTCAGATCATGTTTCACTTACATCTTTTTATATCCTTTCCTTATATCAGCAGTTCATGTAAGTCATCATCATCATCATCGTCTTTATCAGCATGTACACAAGTATCTGTACACACAATTGCTATAGGAAATCTTCTTCCTCTTCAGAAAATCAGAAACTTCACTGCACAACTACACACTATATGTATGAATAAATGCCGCTTGGAAGCTTAATTTCATCTTGATTTGCTTTCTCTCTTTCTCTTTCTCTTTCTCTCTCTCTCTCTCTCTCTCTCTCTCTCTCTCTCTCTCCATTCCAACCCTTCACATGTAGTCAGTTCATCTAATGCATGAGCAATGAGCTCATAGTTTTTGTAAATCTACACCTCTTCGCATCAAAGATCACATTTGTTGGAATCCCATTAGTTTTACCCAGATTCATACTCACATTCTAACATTAAGTACGTGCCTTTTAAATATCATTTTAATATATTCAAACAAAATATATTCCTATTCAATTTGCATTATTTTTTAAATTGTAAATTGTAAATGATAAGTTTGAGATTTTTGTGCGTAGGTTATCGTTTGATTTTATGTGTTTTGAGCTTTCAACATGGGGAATTCTTTCAACTCTCGAACTGGAAACTCAAAATCAGTTGTGCGTACTGAAAGGCTGAATTTACCATGTACAATTTGACGATGTGAAAATAATGATAACACGAGAGCTACAAATTAATAATTATGAGATTAAAAGTGTGTGAGTATCTGTGTGGATGCGTATATATGCAATATATATTGCAAGGGAAGAATGTTTAGATGAATCTCGTATAAATTTGTTTATCCCCTCAAAAATTAACTTTAAAGGATAATATGCAATGAAGTTTTTATTATAATATGAATATTATGTGTGAGTGAGTGAGTGAGTGTTTTTTTGAAGCCTCCAGATGTAAAGTACTTGTGCTTTTGTGCGTTGAACAGACGGGAAACATTTCATCATCCATATGATAAACAATGAAAACAAGAATAACCTAGCCTCAAGAAATTCCTGTTGCAAGTTCACCAAAACATTCGCATTTCAACCTTGCATTTAATAACGATAATGTGTGTTTGAGTATGTGTGTGTGCTTGGAGATTTTTGAATTTGGGATTTTTTGGTAGGTAATGTAATGTTATATAGTGGACGAGTGGTGCCAACCTTTTTATTAAGCTATATAAGGACATAATATGAATTCAAAATGGGGAGTTGCTAGTATACAAGATTTAAGAATACTTATTAGCTCATGTATCTACATCTTAGTGGGGTGAAAGGAGGTACATATTATTATTATTTTAATATTATTATTCCAACTAGTTGAGAGTTGAGAGTTGAGATAGAGACATATACAAAATGTGTACGAAAAAATTCAACATGTGAGTTTCAAAAAGGAAAAAAAAAAACTCAAGTTTTTTGACAGTTGTAAAAATTTGCATGCAAGTCAAGTTGGATGATCAAGTTGCAATGCAATATTCTTTGATATGACTTTTCATCTGAATCCTGAATTCTTCCTTACAGTGCAGTCTCTCTGCATACATTTAAAATTTTGTATATTACTTTCATCATCATCATCATCATCATCATCATCATGTTTTCAGCCTAGATCCCACATTTCCATTCGTAGTCGATGTGTTTTCCATATATATATTTTCATTTTCCCCTTGCTAAATATCCAAATGAAAAACAACTGTCTACAACTAAAATGGATGGATAAAGACGCGTTAAAAAACTGAAAATTACCCTGATGTGCAGAAGAAAAACAATTGTTTGAAATGTGAAATGTGTAAATTTTAAATTGGGCTTGCACCGTGTGTATGTTTCCAGCGTGTATAGTGCGTAGATGACGACTACTACGACTACAAATGATAACTAACTGCCTCTGCCCCTGTCTGTACGCAACACTAACGACTCGACGAATCGAGAGAGAGAGAAAGAGAGAGAGAGAGAGAGAGAGAGAGAGAGAGGGAACAGGGACTGAATGAAAATATTTTTAATAAAGGTAATAATGTATAATGTGAGGAGAAAAGTCTCAAATCTCTGTACATTTGTATAATCGTAAGTCCATCCACGAAAGTTCAAATGAGCACCGGCAGAATGATCAAGAGCTCAAGAGTTAAAAAATATGAGGACTCGGAGATTGATATAACATCAAGGAAAGGAAAGATAGAGAGAGAGAGAAAGAGAGAGAGAGGGAGAATGTGGAAAGTGGAAAGAACTCAAGTGGAAAAACTATTTAGCATATTAGAGAGAATTAAATGCAGTTCAATCAAGACGGTTGATGTTGTTGTGGGAGATGGAGATGAGCAAGAGAGAGAGAGAGATTGAGCAGAGAGCCACTTGTTGCATACAAACAGAAACAGATGAGGCATCCGAGAAAATGCAGCAAGCACAGGAGTATCAAGAGAAGAAGCAGAAGAAGAAGAAGATGAAAACGAAGGAGAAGGAGGAAGAAAAAGCGAGTAATAATGACTTGCCTCTCATGGTCTTGATCTTGACTAATAAGCGTATGAGGGATATTAGAGAAGCGTCTTTTTTCCTCTTGTCCTGTCATTCTGTCTGTCCGTTTTCATCTATACACTACCCTACTATTTGAAATTACTCATTCCCTTTAACGATGAATATGTATACAGATGGATTGAACAGTACATGTAAGATATCCTCTCTATATCCTATATATAACGACTGCATATATGCCCGATACCTCTCTCTACATACATACTCTCTTCTTGTATTGAGCGGAAATCCATCCACAGACATATTTATGTGTACATTACATACATCCATACATTTTTTTTCTGTGTAAAATGTACTGGGATTTTGAGAGAGAACGGAATTGCTTTGTATTGTATAATTTGTAGAAATCTTCTAGCTGGATCGTTAGTGGGCAACCCAGTAATCAAATGGTAAAAAGTGACTAACGTCTTTCCTCCGACTGTTCACAGATACTGACTACTGAGAGACATATGCACAATGCACAGCTCATGGAATTGCATTGAGATTTGGGAATTGAGAAGCTCCTTCAGTTTAGTTTCAGCTACAAATTCAATAACCATATCAAATCATACATGCATATTATCAGTATGTATACGCAGTGTAAATGGAAATGGGTGCTGCAACCATAGAACATCCACATAAAACTGCACACTTGACTTAGAAATCGGAAAATGTTTCAGTTCACAACTCGAGCATCAGTAGAGATTCGAACATTGTGAGGATTAGAGCAGTTTAAATAAAAAAATGTTGGTCCTCCCAAGGGAATAAACCATGTGCTTATATGTACAACTGTTGATTATATACAGAGCACAGAGAGAGAGAGAGACTGAGACTGAGATACACAATACACTGAATACACACTCGCATAAGGAGGAAAGAAAAAAGGTAACAAAACAACGAGTTGGAAACAGTCAATTGTCTTTTCTCCCTCTCATCATTTTTTGAGAGAAGGAGTCACCTTAACGACTTTTTCTCCAACTTAAATACTAAATACGACGACCAAAAGTGACCGAGCGACTAGGACGATATTACGATTACGCTTTTTTTTTGTTCCTTGTTCCTTTTGATACAGACCATTTAATGTGTGTCTGTTTGTCTGTATTCTCTGTATCTGTATGCAATGTCGATGCTGTAATTCTGTAATTTTATGGTACGTGGAAGCAAACGGACTTTTACAGCAAATAGACACAGTGGGCAACTTTTCCTACCTGAAATGTACTCGTAACGAGTGAAGAAACGACAACCACTGGGCTCTAGCTCTGGGTTTGTCCCTTTGTATACATGTTGTGTGTATTGTATGTACATATACAGATATATCGACGGTATACAGACTGGCAGGTTTACGTACAAGACATTGGACGGATTTTTATACACAAGACTTTGAAATCAGAATCAGAGCAGAAGTCAAGATAATTAGAACTTGTTTTTAAAGCTTCCAGGCAGAAATAATGCTAATATCCCTTCTTCGTCCTCTTCTTCTTCTTCTTATCGTTAGTTTTCCTATTACTCGTATGTTGTCTGTATATATCAACAAGTTGATGGTAATGCTGTTTGAGTTTTCAAAAAAAAGGACCCATACAAAAATCCAAGTGCAACTGGCAAGCTGGTAAGCAACTACTCTATACACAAACACATACACACACACATTATTATTCTGCTCTTCCTATATTCTACCAAAGAATATTACTTATGCATTTTTGACCAGTTTACACTCTACAGTTCTACACTCCTCTTCATTCTCTCCCTATGGAATCAAACTAACTATCCAAGACGAAAGATGAGAAAACTCTCGGAGAGTGAATACGATTTTTTTTTCTAAAAAAAAAAAAAGAAATTCTGTTCTGTGGCTCTGACTCCTTGAAGCCACTCTCAAAAGGCCGCTCCTCCTACGTCAATAGAAAAATTCAGACATAAGTTTGGTGCTCCGGATGTTTTTATAGTTATGACTCTGACTGCTGAGACTGAGGAATTATTAACTATGAAACTGCTCGACTAACCTGTGAGCAAGTCAATTGCCAAAGTTCGATGGAAAAGTAAACTAAAAAAGAAGTAAATTATGTTTGCCAACTGGACTTGTCTACATGCATACACACTCTCCTACCTCTCAACTCCACTTTACTACTGCACAAACTTACACACACACACACACACACACTACACAGAAACATATATATTTCCATGGAGAGAAAAGGACTTGTAGGTTGTTGTATGGAGTTGGAGCACGCATGAGGTCGCAATATTTTATCAACTCGAGTTGATACATAGAAAACTCATTGTTGTCAGTGAGTTTGGATGGAGAGAGAGAGAGAGAGAGAGAGAGAAACTGGTGAAGTTACGATGAACGAGATAAGGAAACACACACAAGCACTGCTGCAACATGCATAAGTATTTTGCTATTGCGATTATGATGGCGATTGCATTTTCATTTATAATCCATTACTACACACGCATAAATATTAGAGACAGAGAGAGAGAGAGAATCAGCATATGTATCAAGTTTGTGTAGCTTCTTCTATCCACATACAGATACAGATACATGATACATGTACACACTGAGACACAAGGTTCAGAGGTTTTTCCCTTGTCTGATCTAAGATAAGCCAAATGAAACTAAAACTAGGCAATTTATAGATTAAAATTTAAAAGTTCTCATCTCTTTTCTTATTTTTCATTCTCACTTCTCTCATTGCTCATTCTTATTCTGTAGTCACACATCACACATAAACAAAAGCTCTGTTTGTGTGTGTGTGTAGGGGGGAAAATGGGAGTTGAGTGAAAATCACAACGTTTATAATACTCATATCTGTACCTATATGCACGCTTACGTTATTTTTCTTCTTTGTGCATTTTTCAAGCTAATCACAAGTAGCAAAAATCCATGCTATCAGCTCATCATATCTGCATATAATAACAATTCATTATATAAAATTATAATGCTAAATAATTTTTCAAAACCAAATTTACATTGGAGAGCATATAAGAGAGTGCATTGCCCATGCATTTCATAGTAATGAAATGACTACTAGTAATTTATGTATACACACACACACACACACACAAACACACACACACACACACACAAATATATTTATTTCCTCTTGATGTGCACATACGATAAGTTGTATGTACATAATAAGTTTCGTTTCATTCACTCAATAAACGTTCCATGGTTTTCTATTGTGGGATGAATTATAAATCTACGGAGTCCATATACATAATCTGCATTATTTAAAAGAAAGTTTTTTTTCTTTGTTGAGCCTGCTTGTTGCATGACAGAATTCTCACGGGGCTCTCTCATCATTTTCAAGCAAGAAATTTTGCAAATGAGTCTCTCTCTCTCTCTCTATATCTCTACCTGCATTCATTTCTTTTGCGTTTAGAGAAATCTCTTTTTACCAAGAAAATATGGTCAAATCGATGGTAAGTGGGTAATTCTGATTGTATATTACACATTTCATATTTCATATTCCATGTTTCATCGTTTTTTTATGTAATGTATATTATACTATTAATGAGCTATCTACATATCTGTATTATTATTATATGACAATGAAGTAGAAGTATAGAAGTTGAAGTACAGAGACAGACAGACAGACACAAAACTTGTTCATGTCTCATGTCAAACACATTACACACATTGTCAAATTCCACATCCACACACAAGCCAACAGCCGCCACCCGTTCACTACACGAGTACATATCTATATCTCAAGATTTGAGACGGTCGTAGCCGACTTTGTCTTCAATGTCTTTGTGTGTATAATATGTAATAGGGAGTATATTTATATTGTATTATACGAGTACATTGGAACATGAAGGGAAATTACATAAAATAATAATCATAATAATATGTTTTCCCAGTAATAATAGGAAGAAGAAGAAGAAAAAGAGCCACACGCAATTTTGAGTCAAACTTATTTACCTGATGAACTCTCTCTCTCTCTTTCTCTCTGTCTCTGTCTCTTTCTTTTGTATAGTATACTGAAGAGTTTGTACACATACGTTGCTTAGACACGCCATATACATATGACTCATCAATGAAGATGAACCTCAACTAGGTATTTTGTTTATCCCTGTTTTTTTTTGCTGTTATTTCCCTCCGTGTGTCTCCATTCTATACATCAATAATCATTCATATATGTATAATATAAGTATGTACTGGTATTTTGTAGTCAAGTTAATTCTCAATTTCATCTTACCTTCTGCATATTTATTGCAATTGCAATAATTGTATTTTCTTACTCGTTTTTATTTGTCTTTGATTGCTATGAAAAATGAACAGTGTCTGTGTATCAAAAAAATCCAAGTTCAAATCCTGTGTGTGTGTCTATACAGAATCTGTAGTACAGATACTACACATTTTCTTACATGTCATATTGTAAATGGAAGGGTTTTGAAATCTCCACACGCGATTCGTCTTCACATAAAATAAATGTCACACAAGTCATGCAGGAGATGCACTCACAATAACATTTATAATGACGATGACATTTTACATTTGAAATTGAAATACAACAGGTCATACGATATACATACGAAGAAAAAAGAGAACGACTTAAAACTGCTTAAAACCAAGAACAATAATAATAATATTCGTTCGTTTTTTGCCAAGTCCGTTGGATTTTACATTTGAGTTTTAAAAATTGTACAAAAAAGAAGCCTGAGAATATTTTACGTTTGCATACTATTTTAAAACAATTGTTTCAAAATGTTGTTAAATGGATTTTGTAAAAAATAATTTTAATGCTTGCAACTTCTCCGACCTCCCAAGATTTCTCATTTTATTCTGATTCTGTTTAAAGCCTTTGTTTTTGTACTGTATTTGTATATATCTATATATATGTATTTGAGGGACTTTTCGTTTTCGTCTCCCCTCACCAACTAATTAGAATAAAAAAATGTTGCAAAAATTAGCTTTGTCTGTGCGTGATCCTTATTAATAAACGCAAAGGAAATGGAATAGATTTTTTTTTGCTTTAAATTCAGTCTGGCAAGTCTCCGTGGTCTACAATTTACTCTTTTCTAGCTACCTATATACACTTTTTTTCGTATTGTCACGTGTCGTGTGTGCGTTTTGGATTTCAGTTTTCAGGGCTCTGAAAACAGTCATGGCATCATTAAATTATGTAGGTACAAAACTACGAAACGTGTGTATAGTCAAACCAAACTATAATAATACATTTTGTGTAGGGAAGCCGTGGGCAAATACATGCACTCATTTCATAATTAAATTTCTCCGAAACTATGGTTTGTTTCAAAAAATAATTTATAGACTCATGGAAAGCCCGGTCAAAATACGTTATTAATTCTATAAAATCATTAGAAGGATTTTCGTTTTTCCTATTGGTAAAAAATTCGATTAGAAAAAGTAGCATAATTTTGACTAAAAAGTGGTTTTTTTTGCGTTGTGACAGTAAAAGACCTTCCGAATGATTGCAATCGCACAGAAATGATAATAAGTTGCAAAATTCTCAAACGATCTGAGTACAACAAATACCTGTCGCTTATTGACTTTTTCTGTCGTTGTCTTCTAAACAATGCAAAACAGTGAAAACAAGCCTTCTCGTAAAACGGATTGCATATTTTTGCCCCCGCCTCCCCTACGTGTATTCATACTTACTTTCCTCTTTCCCAAGTCGATCGTATTTTTATTGAGAATTACACTAAGATATAAATTATTGTATATTTTTATAATACAAGTTGAAAACTTGAATTTACTTGATAGTTTTTTGAACTGAAAAACTTTTCCCAGCACAGCATTTTTATTTTGTCGTCCATTTTCACTATACTTTTTCACTTTTTGTTTATGTATGTGTGTGTGTGGAATTTCATAAAACGTGTTAATCTTTAGAAAAAATACGGAAGTAAGAAATATACGAGACAAGTTCCAGTTACAAAAAAAATCTGGATTTTAAAAAGTAAAAAAGAATCTTAGAATTTAATAGAGAGCGAGAGAAAGAGAGTACAAAAAAGAGTATTTTTTGAGCAAAAGCAAACTGAGCTGCTGATGTTATCATTTCATTTTAAAAGCTTTAAACGGTTTTAATCAGATAAGAATTTTATTATTTTTACCCCATGTTGAGTTCATATTATTATTATTATCATTACCACAACAACCATACTATTACTATCTCTACTGAAACTGTACGGAGGGAAAAGGAAAACAAATACGCATATCTATACGCACTTGGGAAGGGACAGCTCAGATGATAAAATATATAAAAAAGAAAAAACATCTGCATCATCAGATCTGTACACACACACACACACACACCTTTTTCAAAGAGTTTCTAGAATTCATTTTTTAGCAAAAAAAATTAATTCTGTCTGTAAATTGGGAATTGTAAAGTGTGTGAGCTGCGTTGAATTACAATTACACAACCTGGCCAAAGAATAGAGGACTTGATTTAGCGATGGTGATCGGACAGACTCATGTTTAGTGAGTCTGAAAGTTTAAAAACTAATAGAGAGATGTGAAATACTGTCCATGTTCTCATGTCTTCCAACAAGGTTGTTGGTTCTCTCTCTCTCTCTCTCTCTCTCTCTCTCTGACACTGGCACTTTTTAATTCTAAAAAAAAGAAGAAAAAACCTCATCATCATCCTCCCAAGCTCGACTATTGTGAATATTTGGGAGGAAGGTTTAGATCGTTCCAGATTAAGAAAAATGTTCTCAAATTATTACTTAACACACGGGTCCCACCTACTTCTTCCTTTCCGTTACGTGATTCTCTTCTGGACTTGGAACTTTTTTTTCTCCACATTACTTTTTCTGTCTCTTTTCTCTGGGTGTTTGGTTTGGTTTGGTTTGGTCTATGGAAATGTGGAGTGCATAGTATATCTTTTGGACAGAGAGACTCATCCCTTTTTGCTCTAGCTCTATAGCTTCTCTGTGTACAGTGTACAGGGAAAACAGTATACTCCATAGTATCTGTAGTCTGTAGATAGTGTAGATACACTCCTTCCTACCAAATACCAAATCGTATATTTTAAATACAAATAGCAACCAGCGTCTTCAACTTCATCTCTTCCTCTCTCTCTCTCCGCTCTCCGTTTTACAATCAACCTAATTATAACAAACCTTACCTACGTGATTTTGTACATCATCGGTTGTACTTTTACTCAACACATCCACATTCACGTCCACGTACATACAGCTCCCAGCTAAATCCACATACACACACACATACGCATGCACACTGAATGTCGGATATACTGCAACTAATCGTTCCTTACACATGTGCTATCTATCTATGTATCCGTAGACCCTCAAATTGTGAACAAGGAACTTTGAGTAATACCTGAAAGGTTAGCATTTGGCTGTAGCTATATAGTAAAAACTGTGTGGCAGTTGCTTTGCTGGTCGTTCCTCGAGGGCCCCATCAGACACCAACCAACAATAACAACAACAAGATATACAGAAATGAACGACCGACAAGATAATAATGCAAGAAGCTTATATTCATCCAACATATTATTAAATGTTTGCTATAATTACGACCACAATCTCAAAATTATGCTACATAAATATCTTACGTCTTACGGTACGTGGTAGAGTGTGTGGCTGCTGAATGCCGGGTAAACCAAAAGACATACATGCATGCATAAGGTACATACATATTACATATACCTATATATCATATCTGTACATGAGGATTTCCCTATCCATCATCATCATATAGAGTGAAACAAGTAGGAGGGTATAAAAATATAAAATATATAGCTATTCGTAGAAGAACGTCAAAGTCAAAGTCAACGTCGAATTCATTTACACGTATAAATAGGTATGAGGCAGTCCGTATAATACTTACTTACATATGAGATTATGAGCTCAATATATCTGTAGTCCACGCTAAATCTCTGTACAAGAGTACAATTAGTATTGAAAACCATGGACACATTAAGCGCCCTGATGAAGCAAAACACATCCAAGAGGAATAATTTGAAAATACATAAGCTTTTATTGTTAAATTTAAGTTCACGTATGATCCTCGTCATAATCATAGTAATAATAATATACTTGTAATCCTCGGGCTTACGTTTCGTTTGAATTCTCTCTTGTGTACCATATCATATCATATGTGTGAGTGTGACTAAAAGTGGTATGGAAAGATGGTTTACCTATATATAATATACGTTTATGTTGCCCCATGGCAGAATTTTGGGTAATATTTAATACAGGGAAATATACAGATATATATACCTTTCAGGAATTGAGAGAGGAGAGAGGACGAGAGAGAGACAGAGAAATGAGAATGATATGGAAGAAGAGATTTTTTCAGTTATTTTTTTGAACATGGTATTTAAGTCTACCACAAATTAGTATCTCTCCCAATCGTCCTCAAATTTTGTAGCTCATAGTTATAATTAGTCCACTCATCTCAGTGATTTGAGTATTTCTCCCTGCGTATACAATGTATACATACAACATTGTACATAATGTACATAATGAGAGCATGGCAGGGTATCCTTTGACACAAAGGGCATGAGGAAGGTGTACTTACCCCCATTCTTCTACTTGTAATCATGACTATTAAGCGGGAAAAAATTATGTGGTGGCCGCCACAACTCACTAACTGAGCTTCTTCTTTAATGCTATCTCTCTCTCTCTTTCTCTCTCTCCATTTCTTTCTCTTCCTCCTTCTCATTTCTTAATAGTCCATGCATCATTTTCAAGTCAAAATCTAATAAAAGGCTCTCGCATCTTATGGTTTATGGTTGTTCCATTTTACATACATTTCATAGTTTAGAAGACTTGATGTGCTGTCAATACATATTTTATATATTATGGTAGGATATCATGACACGGTTAATTTTCATGTTATTTCCCAAGTAGGTGCATGTACGATATGTATTTACGGATAGTGCTGTGTGGCAACTTGGTTTCCTTCTGCTACCTATTAAATTATACACATTCTCTATATGATAATGAATGTGTAACTTAACATAATATGTCGTACTCTGGTACTGGGGTTCATTCGGAGTTCTTTTTTTTAATAATCTGTATAGTTTCGTGCGAGTGTGAGTCTCGTGTTTGTGTGTGTGTGTGTGTGCATGGATGAATTCATATTTTATACTCACATTACTCTCTGATATTAACCCGGACCCCAGCTATTAACTTTACATAACATTCTCTCGTTCACTCCTGTGTTATTCCATGTTGTTTTCCTTGGAATTCGAATGGGGAGAATGCTGACCAAGTAAGTAGGAATGAAGAGTTAATGATGGTCATAGTGATGGTGATGAAGTGGGAAGATGGGGAAAGTATTATAATTGGTGACGAGCGTACGGACCTACGAACGACTGCCGTAGGTCGGTCAGGTGTGAAAATCCATATAGAAAATCCACATCCACGTAAAAATTCTTTCTATTTTCAGTTGAAAATCTTCTCTACTCCTTTTCTTTTCTATATTCTATTCTCCAGATTTTTTTTTCTGTCGGTATAATTTGATTTATTTGTATTTTTTTTCTTTTTTGAGTCTGAGGCTGCTAGTCAAAAAAAAGAGGTGGAAAATAATGGAGGAAATTTGAAGATTAATTGAAATGTAAATAGTAGAGATTTACAAGGGATGGATGGAAAAGGAAATCAGAGGACTACTGAGGAAAGTATTAGACAATTAGACATGTAAAAAATGAGGCATGTTTCGAGAAATGGTGTAAGCATGCTTTTGTGTTTAATTGTATCCTAAATTGCTGAGTGAGTGGAGTATGTACGTACAAGCAAGTACAGATGGAAATGAAAGATTGACCTGGACAAATAATAATATACTGTTCAACAATTATGTAACGATAATAAAAGGAAAGTTGTGTGTGTGTGTGTGTATATATAAGATTTGTAGAAATGTGGTTATTTGATACGCATGAAATAGTTGATAATTTTCATTTATAGAGACAAGTGATGAATATCACAGCTTTGAATTTCCATGTTCGTACGGATGAAAATAATTACGAGTTTTATAAAGTGGTCCATATTTATCATTAATAAATGCTTGGGTTTCGTTCGAGTTGGAGAAGGAGAAGGAAAAAAAAGAAAGAGATTTTTTGGTCTGTTCCAGAATTCTGACCACGTCTTTTACCAATACAAAGGCATCATTTATAGAGAACTTGAAGTATACAAAATGACTGGACGGGCAAGTGGTATGAAAGTTGACGATGGTGATGGCGAATATAACTTTTTTAATTCTAAGGAAAGAAAGAAAGTTGAAGTTGAAAACAAGGGAGCTGTAAAGCAATAATATTTTTATGTGAGCATGTAATGTAATAATGTTGATGGGGACTATCACGCAGTCCAAAAAAAAAATCCAAATCTAAATCCCCCCAAAAAAGTACATACAAACTCAAACAATGTATATTATTCAGATGGTTTAGGGCTATCAAATGATTAAAACTGTGCGTGCTTTCAATCTCAATTGCTTCTGGGGTGAAGAAATGCGAGAGAAGTTTACAGCTCTCCACAGTGAACATGATTGTGAAAAAAAAACCGAAATCCTGAATATATATATACCTACTCGGATTTGAATATTTCAAATTATTTTCAAACTACACACTACAAACAGTACAAACTATACAGATATATATACCTTCAACTTTCAAATTCAACTTGGAATAAACTGAAATTCAAATTCCACGTGAACATTGAAGCCTTCTGCTCCATAGCTTTTGTTATACCTTAAAAAAATTTAACCCTTAATCCAAATCTAAATCTGTTACCTTCACAAAAGCACCCAAGTAAAGCTAAGTTCAAGTCAAAGTCAAGTCAAAAGTAAAAAACAGTACGTAGAATCCAGAGAGACTCCTCGACTGTCATCATCCTTTACGCAACAGCCCATTTGCCCATGTGCTATAGTGTGTATTTTATAGCCCTTGATCTCCTTGATTCATTACACTCACACACACATCTTTTTATATATACACTTTCTCTCTCAAAGTTCAGATTTTTTTTATGGCAGTAATTATAAAGTTTTTCCTTCAAGTTTCCCTTAGTTTACAATGTAAATTTATGCAAATCATATTGATTGGCTCATTTAAGCTTGCTATTTGCTATGCCGAATACGAATACGAGATAAGCCAAAAGTGCCTCAAACCATGCCTTCAAACTAATAAGTCGTATGCCGTCACTATTTGTTTATCTCTTTCTGTGTGCCTCCATCATTATTTTTTTGAGACCAAAATATATACAAAATCCCTTTTTATCTGTATTTAATATTTTTGACTTTGAGACTTTCGTGTCCTGATAAATCCCACTAGACTACACAGCTATACAGACAACTCTTTATGACCCTTTGTCCATTTTTATTCCGCCTGAAGCCTAGTAGAACTTTTTGAATACATGATGCATACCTAATAATAATCTGCTTATAATTACAAGTGAAGAGTGAAGAGTGAAGGGTTCTATTTATAAACGTTGTAATAATAAACTGTAGAGTATTTAATTTAGATCAATTCATATTCTCCGAGTGTTTTTAATAAACTGACAGCTCCCTCTCTCTCTCTCTCTCTCTCTGCTCTTCTGACTCTGACATTGACCGAGGAAATGGGAAAGAGAGTAGCTATAACTTTCTTAATTAGATTACCCCTTGCAATGTAATAGTAAATACAGATAGTAGAATCATCATCCCTCTGCATTTCTCTCTTTCTCTCTCTCCCTCTCTCTTTGCTTTGTGATACATACGAGCTTTAATGAAAGCTCCTGTTTCTGTTTCTGTACACTGAACGGATAAATAGATAATTACTCAAATCCTGTACAAATCATTTCCCTTTGGTTTGGAATAAAATGTGAAGAAAAAAATAGTGTACATTTCCCCTCTTTTTTTATCTCATGGAAATTATCTTATCTAGTATTCACTATTGTCTATGTATGTATAATAATCATGAGGTATTTACTTGTCTCATAGCTATTTCTACATACAAGTTGACAGGTGACACGCTCATTCTTTATTCCCCTCTTCCACTTCTTCTTCTTCTTCTGCACATCATCCCAACAGTGAGAGAGTAAAACAATGAAATTACTGTTGTCATCAGAGTTATAGGTTTACACGATCCCTATAATTATTTACAAAACAAACATTTAGAAAAACCAATTAAATACCACCACAACCCACAACTAACGATGGTCGTTGAATTTAAAAGCATCTCGGACATTCCCCGACATTTTCCAATCTTTTTTAAACTATATATCTGTACAATACGACTGTGTGCAAACACAGTTTACAATCGCTTTACATATAATTTCATTTCCCAACAGTTTCCACTCGATTGACACATTCTAATTTTAATTCTCATAACTCTCCACACTCTACTGTTTTATTTACTTATTTATTTTCTATTTTCTCCGAGTATACTTTGTCTCCCAACGGAATAACATAGCATAGCATAGCATCACAACAATGACAATGAAAAACATACATAAACTTTGAGGGTTTGCTCAAGTCGTTGGCTTCTGAATTGCCATTCCGTTTTTTCATTTCTCATATCCCCACTCCATTCCCCTATGTATGTACAGATATGTATGTGACTACTGTGACATTTCCCATTGGATTCCAGATTTCAGTCAGTGTGCTTTTTAGCACGTGTGTTGTGTACACACACAAATTTCTGACTACACTTTCATGCACCCATGAAATAATGAAATAGTCGTCTCTCTTATCTTGAGCTGTTGTTTTTTGTAACGTGCTTTTCCTCGCTTGAGTCAATTTTCACGTTGTCATCCAAGAAAGAACAGGGAGAGACATTCACATGCTGCAGATATCTATATACACAACCCCGTGGGTTTTTTTTTTTGAGTTTTTAGCTCCAACTATTTTGACGTATAAAAGTCTCATAGTCATAGTTTATAGTAGCTTCTTTTCATGCTAGAGAGAGACAGAGAGAGAGAGAGAGAGAGAGAGAGAGAGAAAGAGAGACAGAGAGGACGGGAAATGGGAAGAAAAATAAAGTAACTGCAAATGAATAGCTATTTGCATTGTTGAGACAAAACAAAGCAAATGGAAGGAAAGAGAATAGAGCACAAGTTTCATTTCACGTGAACTATGTAAGCGTACGCTATTGCCATTGTACTTGTACAGTGTACAATGTACAGGTACACACTATAAACTATACTCCCTTCAGTTGAAAATGTACAGAGTCTTGTGATTCCATGTGACACGACTTTTGTCTCTCTATCGTCGTTCAGTGTGGAAAAGGAAAATCTCTTTTTGTCGCAATACACTGTCAAAGAAATACTTGTACGACTAATTTAAATGGTTTCTTCATGTTCATGTTCTTCTCTCCTATATTTTAATTCCTCCTTTGATATGTCTGGATTACTCTGGATAGGTTGGTGTGTGTGAGTATGTGAGGGAAATATCGTATATTGCACATTATGGTTTGGTTTGGTTCACATATTGACTCAGAGTGTACTTGACTTATGGTGTATGCATTTTTTTTAATGGGAAGGTTATATAGATAAAAAAACAAGTGTTGGTGCTGAGATGTTGTATACATAATATGTTGCCTGTTGGCTTGATGTTTTTTGATGATGAAATTGCATTGGTGCTATCGTATGGTATATGGTAATGGTATGGATGATGGAATTACAATTTAGTGTTTGGTGAGAAGAGAATTTTCATTTCCTGCCAATAAGTAGTACTGTGACTGTGTGTGTGTGCTCACATAATACCCATGGAGGATATCTGAGGATATTGGTTAGCATGACTGAGGATTTTTCATTGTTACCTCTCCATTCTCTACTCTCCCAAGCCAAGAGACACAATGTCAGCTCAACTTCTTCCTCTTCTTCTCCTTTTTCTTCCTCCTCCTCCCCTTCTTTTTCTTCTCCTTCGTCTATACTTATACTTGTATGTATATCGTATACTTGTTGAATATTTTTCATCATTAGTTTTTGTAGCCGCAAAAAATCTATATTAGGTATTTTTAAATTTACCATTTTTTTTTTAATACTATGGGTTACCTTACAAGCACGGCTTTTTTTTTTTTTCTTATTTCATTTCCACAAATTACTATACAATAAAGATACATTGCATTGTAGGGAAAGCCAAGTCATGGGATCTCAATCCTACATGAATTCTCGGTGACATTGCCAATTTATATACATACATAATAATATATGCTTATGCATATGAGAGCATGAAATAAATTACAATAGTAAAAAACAATTGTAATTACAGGAGGCGAGTATCGGTAGGTACATATACAGATAGTATATGTACAAGGGAGAGTGAAATGAGTCAAGATTTTTATGTACATGTTGATTAGGAGAGATGTGATGTCATTATTTCTATTTCTATAAATTCAAGTCTTTGTGATGATTTGGATTGTTGAATATGAACAGAGACGCGATGGTACTTTGAAGTACATACTTTGAACCACATTGCGGACCAAACCCAAAAAAAAAGATTGAGATAAGGCGAAGAGCTATAACTACAAATTCGTATAAGCCAAATTTATAGGTAAGATTAAGAAGGTTGTTTACTGTGGATTTACATGTGTGTGTGTGTGTAAAATGCATACAGAAAGTACAGAAGCTGTCAGTAGAGTCATGATTGACAAAATACAAAAGGATGCACCAAAAAGTTGCTTCCCTCAAAAGTCACAGTGCATCCAATCGTCAGTAGATACAAGGATTTCAATTTCAAATTTTCAAGGCAAAGGCTAAGGTAAAAGTGAACGACAAGTATAGAGAAAGAGAGAGAGAGAGATTTGTGCTTCACAATTCACAATCCACCGTGTAGATTAGTGTAGAAGACAAGCAAGTAAAAGTGTTATACTTGTCTGGATATGCATAGTATGCATTTTTTTTTGTTGAAAGTTTCATCTTGAATGGTCAAATGAGTTTGGGGTGTTTTCTCTGTCTAAACTCTTAGCGTAAAATTTCAATATGTATTATTGTTATAGCGGTCGTGAGGGAGTTTTTGGTTAGTATTTAATATTATGCTAAGGTAGATATGAAGTACGTAGATTTGTCCAGAGCACATTGCAAGTCAGCCAGGTTTTTTTCCGTTTTTGTTGTTCCTTTGCATATTTTCAGGTGTTAAAATCTATTTGAATTGTGTTCAGAGAGACACATTTGTCTGATCCTCATGTGAGCCAAGTGTCTAATGGGAATGAAGGTATGAATGGCTCACTTTCTTCCCTAAACTCACCTCTCCATGTACATATTACCCCTAAAAGTTACTTACCAACTGCCTACTTATGGATAATGTCCAGCTTTGTTCAGGTCACGTACGACCAACAACTCCCCTGAAGGATGCAATAAGATTATTTATTGGTCTCTATATTTCTCTCTCTCTCTCTATCTATTTCTCTCTACCTTTGACTCGGACTATGTGACTTTTCCTGTCTATACAAAATTCAACGTCGTACTTGAAATGTACAAAAGTGGAAAATGGGAGGATTAAAAAAATATGTTTTTACTCTCTCTCTCTCTCTCTCTTTCTGGAACGCTCTCGGGATTCATAGACATACGTAAGTATATATATGTAGTGAGAGTTTTTGTGGGCACAAAAGTTCACTTGACGATTCTCATATCTCATATGTGTCCATGTGTACAATTTCATTTTCAAATATTTCATTCTTATTACTCTATATTTAGGAAATTTTTCATGATAATCCTTTCCTTGCACTTTCTTCTATGTGTTCAGAATATCAATGCACATGCTATCTATACAGTTTGTTTTTTTTAACAGTATTCTTGGAATTTTTATATACAGTTGCTTCCACATCTTTTGTCCACAATGTCAAATCTGGAATGTTTGCTCAAATTTCTTCATAACTATTAGGTATTTTAGTGACATGAAACATTCTGAAATATATTTAAATATTCAATTTCCATGCAAGATTTTGTGACGATGTGCATGGCATTAAACGATGTTGACCCATGATGATGAATCAACGGGGAGGGTGAAATCTATTTTGGTACAATGATCATGTAAATTTAACTGTACTTTTTAAAAAATTAAGAATGATCACTCTGTCAGAAATTCGAATGCTATATAATATTCATGAATCATGGTCATGGTGAATAGTTGGATTTGAAGTACATACAAAAAAATAATGGTTCATGTACAATTCACTTGGGATTTCATTTCCGAATGTTATTATCATTATGCCAGGACTATTACTATTGACGCTTGGAGTTTCTATCTGTCTATATGATGATCGTGGAGCACAAATAAAAACGGCAGTAGCTAATTGCTATGTAGTAGTCTGTAGATAATAAAAAAAAATACAAGAACGTAAGCGTTATCTTGTCGTAAGGATTCTTACAAATCTATTAAGACCAAGAGGAGAGCGGAACAGACATGTACCTAACATACTACATATCGAGTTGAAAACATAATTGATGCATCATCTTCTCATTACGTTGAAAGCGGCGGGATCCGCATGATCTGATAGTCCAAGTTGACGGGGGGAAGAGAGCCAGAGAGACAGAGAAAGAGATGGAATGGAATAAAAAAAACAAATTTTATTCTGCCAATAATAAAAACTCAAATCAATCGTGAAGCAAAGTATAGAGCATTGTGCAAGTAAGCAAGTTAAATATCCTTTATTCTCCACCTTCACCTATCGAACAACATCTTTCACCACACAATGCAATACAATACAATACAATATGATCTGTATATAAAAATCCACTGTATATAGGGTGTAGCTGTTACTCATTCATACGTGCAGAACTCACAACGGCTTCAAATAATCATAAAAATACAGACAGCTCTCTGTTCTCTGTCTCTCCAAAAAATTTCTGATGATATTTTACACGTCGGTAAATGTGGTGTGTTGTGTATATTTGAATGTATCTGTAAATACATATTTATATGCAGATGAATTTAAATTTTTTTTATATAGTTCAAGCTGAGTCATTTGTTCATGTACATAGAAAACTACAAAGGGCCCAATGTAAATTAAGTGTATAGGAGACAAATTAGACTTGTATAGAGAACAGAGTACGACCTCTGATTTGTTTTACAGATAGGCACTTTTTTCATCATGGCTACCAGTACGATTGGATTGACGAACCAATGCCAATAAGTAATGCAGCTATGCTTATATGCATATTAAAAGACTTTCTTTTAACATGATAAAATATTGCATGGGGTATAGTTTATATTTATATTTGTATTGATGAACAGTTCAAAGTACAGAAGGACAATGTTATAAAGGGGGGGACGAAGAGAGAGAGAGAGAGAGATAGAGAGATAGATGGACAGAAGATGCGTTGAGGAGAGCTGAACTCTGAGGCCTGCGTCGTGATTCGATGAAGTTTATTTGAATACTGAATACGACCAAAGTTTGAGATTGTAGATAGTGATGAGCGAATATAAAAAAAGTCGTTACAACCAAAGTAGCCGATCCGATAAGAAATGAAAGAAAACCTCAGAATATAATATATCCAAGCAAGAGAACAATTAACAATAACATGATTCCCTCTTCTTCTTCTTCTTCTTCTACCAGTTCTACCATCCTTTGAATAAACTGCTAACTTTCCTCCATACACCGTGCATACGTTAAATGATCAGAGATAAGGGATAAGGATAGCCAACTAGAAAACTAGATGTATATGTGCAAGAATACGCACACACTGTTTCGTTTCTATTCTGAATAAATTCCTATACAGATTTACACATGTAGTAAAAATTTCTCATACACCGTATATACAAGAGATCTGTAGATTCAGTAGGTATTTATGCAAATACGTGTTATATAATAAGTAGTATTACAAATTAGTCTAGCCGCAGATGTGGGTATTTTCTGGGTGTATGTAAAAATCTGAGTTGGCTTTTTATGACGCATTGTATTCACGCTGTAGGTACTGCTGCATAATACGTACGCATACATTTAGGTATGTAGACAATGTTTAAATTGGATAATAATGTTGATTCTCATGAAAGCTAATAATTATTGTAGTATTGTAATTGTTGTGTGCTGATGTTGGTGAAGATTCGGTTAAATTTTTTAAGAATGTATACAGAGTTGTGGGTTGTAGGTTGGAGCATACCTTACTTGCCATGTATGTGTGTGTGTGTGAGTGAGTGAGTGAGTGTGTGTACAAATGATAAAGGTTTAAAAGCCAGGAACTGTACAACTGTATTGAGGGAGACTGTAGCTGTCTCATGAATAGAAGAAGACATCTTTTGTTCCCTGTTGAGGAAACGACTGACGAGATGCTGATGGTGATCACATTACTATGACAGGCCGATTGTGAATAATATATTAAATTCTCGATTGCTCCCTCGTCTTCCTCCTTTCCTTTCTTTTTCTTTACGTCTTGGTTTGGTCTCTTTGCTCTTCGTGGTCCTTTCCGTGGATCCCATCTGCATTTGTTTTATAGGAGACGAAGAAGAAGAAGAGAGGAAGATTGAAGACGAAGAACCATCGTTATTGTATCTTACTCAACGCCCGAATATCCAAAGTGTCAAGTCAAAAACGATAGTCACCAGCAGCAATAACAGCAACAACAAGGAGTAATATCTCAAATATCTGTTTGAACCCTCCTTTACTATTTACACATTATTTAATCATACTATACAATTCTATTTTTATACCTACTTTATATCATTTTATTATTATCGTTTTTATTCAACTTGTGACAATATTCATTATCATTATCCTCCTCTGTAAGGGCCAAGTCATCACGTTACAGCACAATTCATTCCTACATATACAAATTCTCTTTCTCTCTCTCTCTCTCTCTCTCACACACACATATACATAGTTACTTACAAAAAATCCATGATCCATGCAATAATAATTCTATTATTCTTTTCTACTCACCGACCGACTCTTCCTCTCACAAGTCACCATAAATGATCATCTCATAATTCATCATATTCACATTTATATATTTTTATACTTTATTCCATTCTCTCAATCTCTCAACACGGTATTTTCATATCCGACAGGAGGAACAGTACACTTTTGTAATGCTCCTTCTCCAATAGTCAGAGGTAGTTAGTATTTACATATGCATAATAATAAGGAGAGAGAGTTCATCCTGTTTTAATCATCAAGACAAATTATCCTGACAAGGTGGCTCCAACAGTACAATCTGTGTCTGTGAACTCTAAATAAAATTAGCAACGTGCAAAATCCTGTACAGAAAGTATACAATAGAATTAGACATCTAGATTCACAATGAACGTTGTCCATGTCGTCAGGTAAACCTCCTTTTCTTATATTATATACCCATTTCATTGTGTACACTTTACATTGAGAAAACTTGAGATTTCCTCATCATAAATACATACAAAAATTTGACAAATTTTTTAGTCCATTGCTGGAGCTTGTACTTTTTTTTCCTTCTACGTGCAATGCAGAATGCACAGACGAACGAACAAGCAGACAAAAGTGTGATAGAAAGATAATGACGGACTGGCAGCTACATGCCTCTTCACATCGACAATCCTCTTCATTTTTTCTTTTCATCTTTCATCTTTCTTTGCCCCTCTGCACTTTTCCCGGCCATTCCATGAATCAATAGCAGACTTCACACATGCGATAGACAATAGGAAAAGAGAAAGGAGTAAATCAATTCCTCCTCCTCCTCCTCAAAACACAACAAAAAAAAATCTGTTGTAAGTAAATCTTGACAGAGTTGTACATACGTCTGAGCATGATAATATCTGTACTGCATCCATTTATGTAGGTATGTATCGTACGATATACATGAAGAAGTGTGTGTACACAATCAACAAGTAGAATGAAAATACTTAGAATACTGATAGCCGATAGTTTGTATGTATATACTTACTTGTACGAGAGAACGAACGAGAGGAGGATAAAGATGGATGCTCGTGACAAACAGACGCACGTGCATTTCTCTTGTGTGTCTGTTCAGTACATGAAGATGAAACGAGCGGTAACCCGATGCTGTCGTCGGCGTGTACCATTTGGGAATCTATGATTCTCGGTATCATCTCATAAGGCATAAGGAAAAAGGAATACAAGGACGAGAATGAGAATGAGGATGAGGATGAGGTGAAGAAAAGGCTATACTAATAGACGCACTACAGTCTCAAGACTTCTTATACTGGAGTGGAAGAGCTTGCCCACTGTTTATTCTGTACAAAGCCGGCCGAAACGAAGAAGAAGAAGAAGAGGATGAAAAAAATCATGTCTTCATTCTACGATACTTCACATAGAGCTCCTTCTCTCAATCTCTAATAACAGCCAACAAGAAGGGCCGTGAGTTTTCTTTTAGTGATTAATAATAATTTGGATAATGTGAAGAACATGATTTCAGGTGTACTCCAGGGCGGTAATCGTGAGGAGAAGGGAAGCTGTGTGCGCATCTGAATTGAGTTTTCAAAGTTGAATTGAATATCCGGTCTTGGTTTTCATTTTCATTTTCATTTTTTCATGTTGCTCCTAATCCTAATAATATTCATGAGCATTCTATTATTACATGTACATGTTTCATCCTTCTGCTACTCTGAAGTACCATGTCTTCACTTTTCCCATCTTTTTTCACTTCCTTCTACTGTACATAGTGTGCTCATATTTACACTGTCCAACTTTCCAACTCCATTATCCTCCACAATTGTATCTCTATCTATCAATCTAGTACACAAACACCAATTTAGGTAGAAATCTACAAATAAAACTCTATAGGTACAAGTCTTACGTAATGCAATACTTTGTTATGTTCTTCATGTTCGGTACCTACGATAAATAAAACGTGATTCATATAAACACCATAGATTTTCAATAATATGAAATTTGTAATTCTATCTCTTGACTTGATTTGATTTTTTTTTTTAAAGATTCCATCGTGCCCGAAAGTAGACAAACATACCCACAAAGATTGTATAATATATTGCATATCTAGACAGTATAGACATGTGGACTTGAGTGTAAGTAGTATGTATATTATTATTTGCTGTGGGATACATAGTGAGGCTCGTGCTGTCCAATTTATTCTTTCAAGTTTCCCTTCATTATTATTATGAAGAGAGTGTATGTAAATGTAATGGAATAGTGTGTAGGGATGTGTTGTGTTTGTGTGTTTGTGTGTGTGTGTGTGTGTGTGTAATAGTGTGTATGTATTGTTGTTGGTGTGTTGTGGAAGTGATGAAGTGGCTGTGATGCTTTTTTCGTGATGAACGGGTTGGCAGAACCGTGCTTGGCTTGTTTGCTCATGTGACTTGATCAACCAGGCTAGAATTTAGTGGCATTTAAAATCCCCGTCAAATCCCACCAAACAAATATATTAAATGCTCAACAACACAATACAACAGTCGATACATACAACACAAGGGACTAGCCACGGATTACGCAAACGGCACAAATCAAAACAAACTTAAATGAAAATGAAAATGCTAATATGTATCTATGGGATATTAGGATATTACTACATTGATATATTACATACGCATATCGTATATCGTATGTAACCTGAGTGAGCATACGTACTTACACTTACCAGCCCAAACTCTTAAAATCCAGAATCCACACCATAAACAAGACGGTAAAAAGCAGGTTGGGGATTCGTTTGACGAGTTGATGAGTTGACGATGAGTAAAGGACGAGAAACGTTCAAAGAGAAAGAAACTCAACAGTCAACATTTTGACTAGAAAAGATTATGTAATGAAATATTAATTTGCGAGATCTCATGCTGACTTTTGACGGTAAACGAGAGGGAGACAGAGAGAGACGGTAAAAGTTGATAATCAAAGTCATCAAAGTCTTACCTAGTGAGAAAGAAAACGATAGATTATTCTGTAAAGAAAATTGAAAAAAAAAAAAGTAATATAATAGGTTTGGTTGTTTGCTACTCTGAGCAGATACAGTGAGAGAGCGAGAGCGAGAGAGAGAGAGACTTAAGTAAAAGGCTGTAATCGGCTGCATGGTGATGATGATTATGACAAGGAATTTAATCGTTCAAAGACAAGATATTTAATAGTCAACGAATGTATCAGGAAATATTTTCAATTTGTGTCTCTCCCACAGTCCACAGTCGCTGCGCTGTATAGCCAATAGTCTGTATAGAACTAAATATTTTATACTCTGATCGTAGTCAAACATAAACCTACCTGTGTAAAACTCTATTTGGGTTTTCCCTTCTCCCAGTACACCACAAAGCTTCTTGATTCTTAATTATTAATTTCAGTTGTGGATGTCATTATTTTGCTTGTCGTAGCTGTAATTTGTGTTTTGTGTTGTTATGTAGTTGCGCAATCAATTAATTAATACTACATATTCAAGTGTTGTAGTTTGTATCGTGATTGTTAATAATGGTACACAAGTACAAGTATATCTTAATTCCTCATTTCTATTAGTCATGACTTGGGCAACAAGCATCAAACCTCCGTACAAATCCCAAAATTCACTTAATGTACCTAAATACAAGTCTTACACATCACATCATGCTAGAATTAAAAGCTCTTTTTTCACACTCTCCTTCTTTCTGTACATATATACGATATCTGTACGATATTGTGAATGTCGTAAATAAATTGTACAATGCCTTAAAAAAAATTCAGAGAATTCAAAATTCTATTGAATCTCCACAAAGAATTTTTCGCCTTTTTGCTTTTCCATATAACTAATTGTAAGTATATATCGTATCAATGTGTACGTTTTATTTTGTACATGATGCATTGTGGTTTCTCGTTAAACTTAAAAGTTTCTTATACATATATACATACTTACTACTAGATTTTTTGGGCAATTGTGTTGTATTGTGGCATAAACTATTCTGCTATAAACCAGGATAAAATTATAGCCCAACATATGTACCAATACGATATAGCGTATATGCATCACAATACATTTTATAGTACAAATCTGGGGTCGCATTTGGAACTGTAAGCTTTTAACTTTGAAGATTACATTTATCGGTTGCATTTAAACTGTACATAAGTACACGCTAGAGGAAATTATTGTGGTGTGGTATTGTGTGTGTGTGTGTGTGTGTACCCGTTAAGCCGATATAGTAATAAAAAAAAAAGTGAAGACAACTATGGGGGGAAGGGAAAAAGTTCATGTACAAATTACAACTGCATCATTGGCTAATCTGTACAACAAAAGAGCTATTTGCGGCTTTTTAGTCGTTTAGATAAAAACAATAATGGATGAGTTGAGGATCGTCCTCTCTATACATTTAGCTTCTCCTTTCCTTTCATTTACTTTACTCTCTCCCTCAACTCGTGGAATATTTATCATGTAAGATACTTACTATTTTCAAGTCCACAGACTCGTTTCTCTCCGTTACTTCTTATTCTTATACATACGTCCCTACTCTGCATTATACCTACTTGTAGTCTGCATCTGAATGCAAATTTGATTTCCCATTAAGAACCGTAGTAAAAAAAAGTATAGTAGCAATTCTTGGTTAGAGATGGTGAAGAGTCGTAAATAAAATCAACATCTTTTCAAACAATCACCACTGTAGTTTCATGGCCGTGCTCACTCTGTACAAATTACGAATACTCTCAACTCTGTACATTGGAAACGTCAACGTTTGGAGCATTAGCATCAACATCAGCATCAACATCTCATATTGGCACTGTACCTCAACTTAAATTCAATAATGCTCCATGATTTTTGTTTCTAATTTTTATCGCTGTCACCGACGCCCATATGCAAACCATCTTTCATAGTCTCCCTGTGTGTACAGTGTATTCTGTATTCTCTTCCCTGCTCACAGAGGGGAAAAAGACGAGTAGCTTATATAGAAGGAAAAAAGGAATTCAAAGGAAACTGTTTACTCGGATGGCTAGGTAAGCTAAACGATTTAAAAATTTACATGTTTTCCTCCATGTCCAACCGACCCGGTCTAGTCTATCAACCATCTACCATCTACCTGCTTGTGCAATTCTAAAAGACATGGAAGCTGGAGCTGGAGCTGGAGCTGGTTTCTTGTACATATTACTATTACCTACAATTCACTATGTCCTTTTTTTTTACCAAAACCTATTAAAACGACGGTTGACGTTCATACGCGGACTTTTGACGGTTCAGCGTTCAATATTAATTTATAATTGAAATTATGTATGTGTGTGTGTTTATATATTCTATTTGGTAGGCAAATGGCGTGTCAATTTTTTTAAATTCGGACTTGAGGTTGAGGGTTAGTAGTAAATAGTATACTGTTGGGATTGGGAGTAGTAAGTAAAAGTTTTTATCGTATTTATGGGGAACAACAACAACTCCTCAACCTGTCCACTCTCCGCACTGCACTACATGTACACTGTATGTATGTTTTATAGCTCTGTATTTAATTTTTAAAAAATTATCTCTTTTCATTGCATCCATATCCATAACCCAAGTGCGTATATATATATATAAATATATACCATCCCGTCATAAAGTCTAGGATGATGAGAATAATACACCAACTCCAACTGTTGTACAAATATTTATGTATATGTAAAACGGTGTTAGGTTTGTACATAAATATGTACATGTACAGTTTTTAAAAATCTTACATCACACACTATGTGCAATGTAAAAAGACCTCAAATCTAAATCTAAATTCTAGATTATAATACGAAATTAAATATAGTACATGAATGTGTGTGTTTATGTGCAGTGTGTATGTTTATTCTTGTTCTAGGTACATGTCATATCTCGTCCTCTGGGTTGTCTTGTCAGTTGCGGCTTTTTGCTTTTGCTTTGGCGATGGAAGGGATGGGAAAGGGGTAATCAAAAGTGATCAACCACCTGTTGATAAGCTCTGAACTTTATAGACGCCCTATAGACATCCAGTACAGAGTACAGAGTACAGACTAGGGAAAAGCAAGCAAGTAAAGGATGTTATAAAAAATCCATGCTATGCGTGCGACGTTATTATGTAAAGAAAGCATGGCTGTATGTATATGTATTCTCATACTATTTTGGTTGTCATTTGTTCATGTGATAATTTAACACACATATTGCATGTACTTAAGTATATATGTAGAATTTACAAGAATCACTGACAACGCTCTGTTTTCTGCTCACACAATCTCTATTTAACTATTTACCACGGAGCCAAAAGAAAAAGCCAAACTAAAGTATACGTATAAAAGGAAAGATGATGGAAGTCTATGGGAAAATACTTTTGACGATCTCGAATGTAAAATGTAAATGTGAACGCATATTTCACTGTGTACAAGTTTAGTAACTTACTTTGCTTTTTACTGTGTAGTGTAGTGTAGTGTAACTGTATATATATATAACTTTACTTAGAATCGAAATTAGGGTCCTTTGTATATCTGTAATGTTCATGCATATGTGACGTAGAAACTTTTGGGGCTGGACTTTGTTATTCCCTTATAGCATGTAAATTATTGTAAATTGTAAGTTGTAAATCTAAATCCAAATCCGTTGTGAATAGGAAAATTTATAAAAAGACAGATCAAGACTGTCGTAGGTAGAGTCCGTTGAAAACCTGGGCATCTCATCTCAACCATCCATGAGCTTATTATTACTTATGTTGTATCATCTGTATCTGTGGAAACGGAAACACACAGTGACATTGGAATTTGTTTTTTCGCTAGACGCTCTCTTTACTCTCTCTGTCTCTCTCTCTCGTTAAATCTCTACTCATCGTATAGGACAGCACAATAACAGGGAAGAACAGAACAGTTCAGTACCATATGTTTATATATTTAGCTCCATATAATATGTATCCCACAGTACACCACTGAAAAACATTGTGTACACCTATAAATCCTGAGGCAGCATTAGAAATATATCTCTATACTTGTACGAGACTAAATTTTACAGTAAGAAGTTAGATTGACAAGAATTTGGATGATTGTTGATTGATACTTTGTACCTACATAATTCATACAAGTACATGTTTGTATTTCATTATACATTTTCCTACATATCTGTTATCTCTGTATTATAGGGAGGGTGGGAAGTTGGGAAGAGAGAGAATCCGCTCTCTCTCTCTCAAGAGATTCGTTTGCACCCGCAAAGCAATGAAAAAGTCCTGCATGATCGAGCACAGAGCACCTTAAGACGAGAAGAAACGAAGACGACACTCGGTGTGATGAGGATGACAATAACGGACAATCGGTGCGGAGCATCTGCCGCAGCTACAAGGCTTAATAACAAGAAGAATACATTAGATACTCTCTCAAACAACTCTCCGAAGATACACGACCACGACGACACTGCAATTCAATTCAATACAATGCAATGTGTGTAGGAACTAAGACTTTGGCTTTTCTATATGTATACTCTTCCCTGTTCTTCTTGTTCCTCTCTTTCTCTCTCTTCATTCTCATTCCTATCTATTTCCCGTCCTTCAACGAATCAGAATGAGATAGAGAGAGTGAGGACAACTTCAGTATAACAAGAACATGGTACGTAAAAGGGAATGATACTGATAGCAGTAATAATAAGGAAATAGATAACAATGCTACCCACTATAAATCCACACTCCACACACACACACAGACTGGCTATAGTTGCATATAATATAATATAATACTGGAATTTGTGCACATCCATGCCAGTGTCTCCACAGTCCACAGACACTCTATAAAGGGAATTCCCTACATCAATTTCACCAAAAAACGTGAAGTAATACCAAGAACAAGGAGGGAGCACATGAATGCGGGTGAAGGAAAAAAATGATACGGATAGAGAAATAGAGGGAGAGAAAAGAACACGACGAAGACAGTGTGATGATATATAAGCCAAGAGAGACAGACAGAAAGAGAAAGAGAGAGAGAGAGAGATGTAGAATATAAGTAGGTACAACATGTGCAGACATTACATTTCTTCCGGTAGAATTAACGTAGTGTATGCTAAAAGGATTAGAGTGGAAAGAGACCTCTGGAGTTTTCTCCCTTTCGAGTTTAAAAAAGCTTAAGTCCCTTCTGTCCCTTGAAGGAAGGAAATCGTAAAACTGGAACTGTAGCGGCTGTGTGTATGTAGTACATATGTATGTATACAGATAGTATATAGACGATGTAACGTGTAAGTAAGTACTTTTATTATTATTCCCAATTTGAATGTCCAATAGGACGAATTAAAAGGAAGACAAGCATGCAGAGCACGTAAGACTCTCACTCTCTCTACAACTTTACATACATACATACTTACATGCTCTGCACATAGTGTAGAATACACACTACACTACACACACACCACTGCGACAGAAACGGAGGACCAAGTTCTGTGACCTAGCCTTGTGTTCTCCTCTCGCTTATCCTGTCGTCCTTTCTCCAGCTTAGTCTTTTCACATTTGAATATAAAGGGAATATTTTTCCGAGCATGTATTCATTTAATCATCACTTGTGATCCTCCAGCCTCAGATTTACATTATTTCGCATAAATGAACAGTAAAAATGAATGTCCATTTGGTTCATTTGTGAAATGTGAACAGTCTCTAGATAGATTTCCTTGTGCGTCTCACCTTAATAATATTCCTAGTTCTGAATGCTTACGGGCTGGACACGTTGTTCTGTATTCTGTATATTCTGTACGCACGTAGAGGTATCTGTAGAAGAGTGAAACTTGGGCGACAGAACAAAGATTAACATTTGAAAACTTGTAGCTTCCTGTCATTGTCATTAGAACAAATTCTTTTTTTGAGCAAGAGGGAGAGAAAAAGAGACAGAGACAGAGAGAGAGAGAGGAAGAGGAGAAGGGGGAAAGGGCACAAGCAAAAGTAAAAAAGATTTGATGGAGACAGTGTGACTGGCTGACTATAGTTATCCCGAGAATTATCTTTATTTTTCATGAATTTATATGGCGTACACATATAAAGATGTGTTGTTTAGTTAGGCGTAGTAGAACAATGTACATTATCTCTGTGTAGAAGTAGATTGTACGTTTGGAGTCTTCTGGAGAGTTGACTGATTATCCAAGTATATGCATACAAGATGAGTCGAGTCTACATCTACATTCTACATGTACTCAAGTGCCTATAGCCATGGTGCTAATCGGCAATTTATATTGTGTTAGCTGTAGCTTGTGCGACCATCTAGTTAATAGTAAAAGACCCGCTTTAGGTGTGACTGCATGACAGACAACGACTCTCAGAGATGTTTGTGACTCTGTGTGTGTGTTTGTATGTTTGTGTATGTGTGTGTGTGTGTGTGCGTGTGAGAGAGAGAGAGAGGACCACGCCAGGTAAAGGTAATAAGAAGTCTCCAGTGACACAGATAGTCACTTAGCTGACGTTGAATTTTTGGGAACAAAAACAATTAGCACCGACGAACACTCTTTCACTCAGTAAGTGTCTCCGTGTGTCTCGTGTTACGACGAGAGTTGATAACAGTAGGAGAAGACGGAATGGATGGTGGAACGTCGAATAGGAAAACAACACTTGAATTTCAATGGCTCTTAATGGACGTCATTTCATACAAGCTAACAAGCCAAAGAAGAACGTACCGTCCGTCCCCATATTCATTCCATATACAATACATACCCATAGGTATAGGTATTATGCATATTTATACAGATATTCTTTTGACTTTAACTTTAGATGGACCCAGAGCACGCTGCGAGTGTGAGGTGAGAGAGAGAACAAGACGAATAACGAATTACTCCTCCAAGCTCAAACTTTGTGGACAAACATAAAAAGGCATGAATATACAATAAAAACATATGTCTGTATGGTATGCACATGCACACTGCACACACAGTCAACCACATCTCATTTTCATTTTCATCTTTCTCTCATCTTGCTATCAGTACTAGAAATCAAATGACTCTGGACCATCCAACGCAACACTCGTCCAACTTTTCTAGCAAAAGTGTACAAAATACAAAATCCACACAACTCGTCCCATTTTCTCTCATGTATACCTATATGGCATGGTAAATTGTAATTGTGAGAGGAGAGGGAACGAACGAACGGTGAGGGAAAAGTAAGCACCACCTCAGGAGCAGCCAAATTATAAAATAATTTGACGTTTCTCTCCACGTTTATGTTTGTGATTTAACTAATGTTGTTGTCAGTCAGTCATACATATCATACGTATGGTAAATGTGTACCAAGTTGCAAAACTGTTGTGTGTGGATTCATGCGGCTTTTCAAATTCTCACGTAAAGTGTGTCTTGAGTCTCGAGTCTTTACGCTCTAATGTCAAGTAAAATTTGAGTAAAGTTTATTCCCAGTGAGCTATTGAGAAAAATGCAGTAGAACATTGTGTGTGTGTGTGTACAGATATTTTTCTGTGTTTTTTTTTCTGATCCTGGTTCTTTCTTCCCTTCTTTCTTAAGATTAGTCCACGTACATCAATTATTTCATTCTTTTTTGTGAGACATAACGAGACAGTAGGTCAAAAGAGTCATTCATCCAATCACTCATTCTTTACTACCTCCCGACTTATTTGTTTGCATAATTCATTAGCAGCTCACAACTTACGGCTATACGAAGAGAAAAAAAAAGTGATTGTCGAGAGTCATCTCAAACTCTCTCTTTTTTTACCTTTTTCTCCGCATTTATTTGAACTCGACGTCTTCAATCTTTTCTATACAGCTTATTCCCAAATAAATGATTCCTAATTCGTATGTACAGATACGCGCGAGCAGAGCAATACATAAGCAATACATGTATCAGCAGTACATAAACAAATGTACACTTGAATCGTTGAAACTTGTAAAACTCTTCTTCTTTTTTCCCTCCTTGTTCACTCATGATCATGATACAAAACTTGAGAGTATATAGGTATCTAAAAGATTTCGTCTGGGTTCTGAGTCCATCGTCCTTTTTTTTTCTTCTTTTCCTCATTTAAATTTCCAATTAAGTTGAATTAAATGTTGCTTAATGATTTATTTTGTCATGTAATCTGAGGATGGAGGATTCCGTCATAGAATCATTTGAATGAAAGCACGATTAAAGATTAAAGACTTTTATCACTCGCGTCGTTTCAAGAACTGAAATAAAAAACCATTTAGCATTCACAATTTTACATGATCGTTTCCCAAACGAACAAAACACACGCACACACACATGGATTTTTAATGGACGTATTGTGTATTTTTACAAATTAAACCTCCGAGAGTCGTGCCAAAAATCTTTTTTATTTCAATTGTACTTGGGTAAACATTAAACTGATGTATGTATAAATAAGTAATCATCATTATCTACAATCTACATACTCAAATAAATACTCACTATATGGCCTCACGTCTGATTTCCGTAAATATCTCCATTCACATTTCACATTTCAAAGAAAAAAACGTTCATTTACACATTTCCACCTCAAATTTTTCATTGAATTTTTTCTCGAATTTCAACTCGAATGGACAACACTTCGATCATCTTTCTCATTCACCTACAAATTGTGAATGGTGAACAATCGACATAATTTATTCATCTTGACCAAATTTAAGTCTGAGTAAAAGACTGAGATTTAGCAAGCCAATTAGTCAAAAGATTCTTCTTTGCTCTTGTAACATTTTCCCTTGTTGTACGTGTCTGTACTTTTGCAATTGTACACGCAATTGATACAACATTAAAAAAAAAGAATTACGATTGCTAAAAATAGAGAAATAAAACACATTTTTGTGACTCTCCTCATTTCCTGTCATCAAACGAACATCAATTCTTTCCTTTTGCACAGAGTAAATACACACGGCATCTGACAATGCAAGTTTTGTGTGAACTGTGAGTATAGGGAATTTCTTTTAGGTCTACAAAATACGAAATATACAAAACAGACATGTAAATATGTATATGCCCTCTCATTCATTCATTCATTTGGTCTTTTTTTCGTGAGTATTGTATTTCCCTACATCCCCGCATGTTCAAATATATAACTCTGTATAGAGATGCAACAACGGCCAAAATAATGCAGGTTGATTTAAGACGTAACATATGGAAGACGTAACAAGTAACAAGGAGAAGTATAACTTACTTCAAGTAATAAAAATGAAATAACAGGAAATTTTCCTTTTTTTAAATTCTAGTAAAATACCGATAGTAAAATGGTAAAGTTGGTAAGTTGGCCGTAAACGTAAAGGGGATTTGAAATGTTCTTTAGCCATCCACATTTTTTTTCAAGAGTATTATAATAAGAAAGAAAGAGTAGTGGGTTTTTTTTCTTCTTCTGCTCCTTCTTCTTTGGTGACGGATCCCAAAATAACAATGGGAAATTGTACGGATTTACAATTGGAAGCTTAATTGCATTGCAAGGAGCATTCTAGAGAAAAATATACGCAGATGCAGTTTGAGTGAGAGATGATGATGAGGAGGAGGAGGATGGATGGTCATATATCTGGATTCTGGATACATCCATGTGACTTTTTTCATTCAACTATACCGTGGACTTGCCGATGAGAATGAGAAAAGGCATGAGAGATATTTACTATTTACATTTACATTTATTTACAGCCTGTCTTTGGGATACCACAACAATTTTATCCGTAAATGTGAACATCCTCACTTGCAATTCCTCATTATTTCTCTGTGTTTCAATAGGAAACAGAAGGATCCTTGAAAAAAAGTTTAGCACAGCTTCTAATTCCAACGTTTTCCTTCAGGATTTTCTTTCTACACACAGCCAACAAAAAACTCGTCTCCCATCCATCAGTGAGATTTTTGCAATATCTAATGTATCAAACTGTGGCAATTCGCAATCTCAAATTCTATTTGAAATACGCAATTAAATCTCCACACAAGTTCACGTTCCCTCTCTTATCTTTCATCCTCTCAAACTATGCACATAGGTTATTTACATAAGCTATTTTATTTATGTATACTCACCTTCTTACCCACAGAAATCTCAAAAGAAAAGGACAAAAACTTGTGTCAAATTTTCATTTAAATTAGACAAAGGACAAACCTGGACTTTTTTTTTATGTCTATACGAAAGTAGATTTAAGCTAAAAGTAGATTTAAAGTCAGGGTGTAGAGCATGAAGTATTTCATTTCCGTCACGATCCAATGAGTTTTCATTTCCCTTCCTTCTATTTCAATCTGAGGCAATCTGAGTGTGTGTGTGTGTGTGTATGTTTATATTTATGTGGATTTTACTCAGGTTACATGACAAATTTTACAACTAAATCTTGAATACATGCAAACTGTAACAAAAACTATGATATCTGTATATAGGAAAGGGCACAAAGTAAAGAGTACAAAGAATTTTATCTATGTATCAGCTGGAATTCTCGTCACAAAACCCACTTGGCCAAAAACAAAAAAGAATTAACCCAGAATTTCAAGTAGAGTGACAATGGAGAAAACTGAATAAAATAAATACTAAATACAAAAGGCAAAAGACAGAGAGAGCCGTATAGGAGAGATAGGTATAGCCAAAGCAATGGCATCATATACATGTAGTACGCATATCAGTACATTAAAAATACTTTGAGTATATTACGAAAGACAGTGGAACATGAAATTGAATTTAAAAAAAATAAATAGAGGTTAGAGAACACAGTGCAAAGTATTCAGTCCACAATCATTTGAATGCAACACAATAAATATAAATAAAATAAAATAAATAGGAAAAAAACGCAAGGAGAAAAAGAAGAATAAACCATTTGCATTAAATAATGAATAATCCTCTTCATCTTGAAGCTTTAAATATTTTCCTCTTCATCTCAAACTCGACTTTGTTCGTTGTGTATTCTTATCAAGAGTCCACGCAGTGTTGTAATAATCATCATAGTAATGGTATTAAAACAATGCCTTGTTTTGTTCACTTGCCATTTTGAAGGTACATAGTAAAGCAAAGCGGGAGATGAGAGCGAGAATCAGCTTCAAATGGTACATGGCTCTACGGGAGAGGTACGAATAATTATTTCAAAACTATGTACTAAGACAATTTGTCTATTTCTGCACACACACACACACACACAAACTATTGTTCTTCAATTGTCTATCTGTCTCCTTGTTATTATTATTACATTCAAAATTCAAACACACTTTACAGACAGCAGACAACCTTATTTCCATTCTCATCCTCATAATGATTCGGTCTTCGGTCTTTTCTTATTGCCGAGTCTGAACAATCATAATCTATTAGTGTTTACTGTTTCCCTTCCGTTACAGTTATATGGTTGCTTATTGGCAATTATGATTATCATTTATCTTTATGATTATGAACATTATGTCCTGTTTCAATTGTAGTACAAAAATGCATGACCAAATTTACATGTAATAATTAAGAGCAAATCTCACATTTAAATATTAAATAGACAATTATCTTGAAGATTTTTTCAATTTTGTTTTGATGATGGGGCATGCAGGCAGAGAGCAACACTATCAAAACGGTTTCTTCATCTTGTATTAAAATTTTATTTAATGATCCTCCTCGTCATGACTTATGAGTACCCACTCGATTAGTATTATATGGGCTATGCGCTACATGTAAAACCCACCATTTTTTAGTTATATATTACACATAAAAAAACCCCACAAAAACATTTAAAGTCTACTAAAAATTTATTACGATTTCGGAATTCCAAATTGTCAGAAATGAAATAAGTATTCACAAAAAAAATTGTATTGTATTTCAGCAATTTGGAGTATGTATGTAGGTATACCTACAAGGACAAACTGAAAGGAAAACTGTAATAAAAATGCCAATATAGATGCGATGAAATAAAAGTATAAAATATAACGAGAATTTTCTTGATATGTAGTAAAAAAAAAAAAAAAAAATCCTAATGTTCCCTATTTGAACAATCAGAGAACAATAAAATCGCCAAGGAAGTTTTGTCGTCTGTCGTACATTGTGTCATTTAATAAAAGTTACAGCATCAGCTTATTAGTTTGAACGTACATATGACGATGACAAGCGACGACGACTTTGAACTATGAATAAGAGAATGAGATAAGACCATTTTGCATATTTTGCATCCCGTTCCGTTCATTTGATTCTTGAATATGGAGACGCATAATAATGTGTGTACAATATATGTACTGTGCACGATTTACACAGAGTACACACACACACACACACAATCGTTGGCCGTTGCAAAACTCAGTTTCTTTATATCCATCAGATTTCTATTTGAGCGCAAACTCAGGGGACTCGAGACTGGAAAGTCAAAACTCAAGACACAATCGCAGATCACACAGTCACAGTCAGCATATATCGTTTCATATTATATTAGGTATATCTCACATCTCAAGATCTACATTTGCTCATCTTTTGTGTGTGCAGTTTCATTCTTTTATTTTATCTTCATGTCCGTCGTATATTAAATCCATTCCGTATAGGTTTCTTTTTCATTACAAATCGTTATTTATTATTAAGTCATACATGCCTTTTCCATTGTATTCTCTCTCTCTCTCTCTCTCTCTCTCTCTCTCTTTCTTTCTTTCTTTCTCTCTAGTATTGTACATTTTAGATTTTTATAGATTTTTTCATTTGGTCAAAAACTCTAGCTCAAAGTATACAGATATCTGTTGTGTTGGTGTGTGTACTTACACAAATGTACGAGCAAGTATGGAAAATATAAGTGGACTCTCAAACGAGCGATCAAATCAGAAGAGAGAGGTAAGACCACAGTGGAAGAAAGCAAGGAGAGATGTCATCTGAGCTCCAGCCCAATGTACAAAGTACAAAGGATAGTGGACAGTGGTGTACAGATAGTAAAAACTATAAGACTAAGTACTAATAATAAAATCATAAAATATGTGACTTTTGATTTTGTTGTATTGTCGTTCATTGTACTCGAGAGTGTCTTGTTCTTTGCTGTTGTTGTTTGTAGTTGTGGTTGTTGTCGTTGTTGTGTCCTGTCTTCATGATGATAAAGGTCCTTCTTTCTTCTTCTTCTTCTTTTTCTTCCCCTCACATTTCCATCTCCTCAATCTCTCTATTTTATCCATTTTATTTATGTCTATTCGTTATTATTTCGTTGACTGTGCTTATAAGGAAAACTTCTTGACACTCGGCGTCCTCTCTTCGAGCTCAGAGCTGAAGTAGCTTTACCTCTCTCTCACACACACACACCGTCACAACTAACCAACTCGAGCTACCAAGTCCTTTTTTAGTTGACGGCAAAACGGCAATGATAATTATGGCAGTGAAATATTGCTAATATAACGTGGCAACTAATTTTGTTTGTCATGTACATACACGAGTGTGTGAGTTTGTGTGGTGTGTAAAAAAAAGTAAATTGTCTATTATATATAGTGCTTACACATTGTAATATTGTCCCAGCACAGATACGTATGCATAAGTATAAGTATAAGGACTCACCTCTGTCTCTCTCTCTCCGGCTTAAGCAACAGGTACAGGCAGGCAGAAGCACAGCAATTTATCGTCATCTTTTTCTCATTCCTCATTCCTAATACAGCGAATATATTTCCCAGAGTTTTTTTCCCTTCTACTTTAAAAATATATATGTACATATCTGTATTTCTATTATGTAGTTGTATTACACAGATATGTTCAATAAGTTTTATTGTCTTCTAGTACATTTGAGGGAGAAAAAAATAGCTTTGTTCAAGCCTATGGGTAGCAAAAGATTAAATATTAAACACAAGTTCGGGACACGTCAATGCCATGAAGGAATAGAAGGAATTTTGCGTGTGTAATGTGTGTAGTGTAGCATCCCGAACAGTTTTACATTTGCATTTGTTTTTATTTGAAAACATACACATATATAGGCAATGACAGCTTTAGGCACCTCTCTCTCTACCTCTACATACACTCGCCTTTTGGATTTTTCACAACGTTTTTACTCGTTTTAATCATAAACCCATACAGATTGCCAAACGGAATGAATATTGGAATGTTAATAAGTGACTGGATGGCTATTAATTTATGTCACAAGTAGCGTTCTTCGCTTCTCCTCCAAGTGCGTTTTTTTTTGTTGGGGGAGAGAAATAAATCATTTTGTAATGTAGTAATAGCCTCTAATAGATTAGATATTAATTATTTATTATTGTTCTCTGTCGACACACACACACACACACACACATTCAGTTTACTTTACAAGATTTACTCGTTTTTACCGACTGACTCCCTGATTTCTATCATGATTTCATTTTGATATCGTACGAATATTAGCAATGTCATATTATGTAAGCAGTCATAATTTATATTATGGCATTGAAAAGGAAAATGTATAGAGAAGGAGAGTCAGACTATTATCTGGGCAATTAAATTAAAAAAGTTTTTGGAGTTGAAAGCTATTAGAGATGTATTAGACCAGAGAAGACTGTCAGACATTCATATAAAGAAATAAGACAAAAAAAAGGGGGAGTAATACCAGGAACTTGACATTGGCTGTAAGGTTTTAGCGGATATGAATTGTGAATTCATTTGAATTTGCATGCATACACATTTGTACATGTGTAGCGAGATGAAATGAAAATAAAAATAAAAAGTCATTGACATGTAACTAACAACGATATACCTTAAGATTCCATTTGTGATGAGAAATAAGAAATAAAAGTACAGACGAAATATATGTATATACATGAAGAAAAAATATGTGATGGTATTCGAGGATTACATCTCTCGATCATCTAGTGTAATGTAATGAGATCTGTTGAATCACATCATTTGTATGGATTTTTTTTGTGAGACCTCTCTCATTTGTTTACATTTTTTTTTGTCATCAAGCTGTATATCACATTTCACATTACTACTTCTATATTGATGTTCATTCATTTCCTCCTTCATTTATTCAATAAAAAGATAAGATTTCCAATTTATTCCTGACAGAGACGGATATACCAGGAAAGCATAATATTGGCAACTATATTGGTATTGGCATTTCAATTCAATTCAAGTCTCATTCGTATCAAATAAAATATTGAAAAGAAAAATAAATATGCAGTCAGTCTGTCAGTCTCTGTGTATGTGGAAGTACGTACACTAATTTGTCTCGTCAGGATGGACATTGGAGGTTGGAAATGTTGGAATTACAATTGTAAAACGGTAATTCTCTCATTTAGTTCCATGTAAGAAGGGATAATAGTACAATGGGAATGTAATATGGCGATTCAATTCATTATTTTCCATGACTCGAGACTCTCGAGACAGAAATTCAGAGACTCTGTCACATGTACACACACACACACAGATTTAGCATCAACACCATCATTTCAAAAAAGGAAGGAAAGAAAAAAATTGTTGTATATAGGGTAAACGGGAAGAATGTAGAAATATATATATCTGTATAATATGAGCTGGAAGGCAGGTGGAGTAGAGAAATATACTGCTGAATTTCCTATACTGTTGAGTTTTAAGAAGCTCAAAATTGATGGATGGATGAGATGGGAAAATGACACTCAATTTACTTCTTTCCTAAATGTAAACTCTATTTCATAAAATCGTAATACATGCTAATAGGAATTTTTTTTTTTGGTTCCCAACAAAAGATTTTGAGAAGTAAAAAAAAAAAGTACATGTGTATATGTAAAATACGGAGTAAAATACGAGTACGGAAAATGTTTTCTTACAATTGAAATGTAAGAAGGACTAAAGTCTATCTCTACATCGTATATGCATACATATATATACAGAGTATCAGCTGTATAGCTATAGCTCGACGAGTACAAATATTACTGGGTATTATTATGATTGTAAGTACATACGTGGTTGAGTACAATGACAATGAAAGACAGAGAATATGAAATGTGAAAGATGATGATATTTACATATATTATGAGATATATATATATATCTGTGTCTGTGTGTATGTTGTGATGTGTTAGAAATAAAGACAAGTGCTAATATCAATATGGTCTCTGCATGTGTTTTCGATTTAGCGTGAATGTGAGATTTTAGAGATGCAGGCTAGTTAACGTCTCTCTCTTCGTATTGTACTGCATAGTTAGTTTGTTGGTTCTGGAAATGTAGATGAGGATGCATCATCAAACAAACGTCATATATATGAAAACATTTATAGTCAAAATGTGGGTCTAAAGTCTAAAATCATCTCCAAAAACCGTAAAGTCTAACGTGTCTAATGTCTATACATATTTATGTGTTTACTATTTACCCCACATGGTAGCACAGATTGAGAATTATTCTTATTATTATTCTTCTTCGTATTTATGATTTCCTGCACTTATTAGCAGAATCAACATTTGGTCTTCCTATTGACAAGTGATAAGAAGATGTGTGTTCTTTATTCACACTCAACACTTGTATACAGAAGTCTGAGTCAGCATAGTGTCAGTATTCATTATTTAAAGTAAGTAAGTAAAGTACCTAGTGAAATACCTACACGGATTGATAATGACACTCGTAATAAGAATAAGAATGTAAACGTAAAAAATGTACAATGTCTAGAGTGCAACCTAAATTTAAATTCTCAAGATCAAAACTTTCGTTGAAATGCAGGACGAGTTTTAAAAGAAGGTATATGTATAATAATAAAACCTTTAACTACACAAGACACGCTCACACGTTTAAACATGAGAAACTTGACTATGGTATTTAGAATTATGATGAATGCGATGATGAACGCTGACCTACTGGTTGATAGTTTCTTCTTCACTTCTTCTGTCTGTTTTTAAACTAGAATATCAATAAGGTAAAAGTAAATAGAGGTTTTATATTCCAAAGAGAGTTAAGGTTACGAGGTTTATATGTTTGTGGAAGTGGAAACTATATAAATTATAAAAATAAACTTGAGGATTTTATGATGAACTTGGGAAAATGGCAAAATGGAACTTTACATTCTATCACAAAAATCCTTCCTTCAAATATGTCAATCCACTAGTAAAAAAAGATGTACGCAAAACACGCGACAGGTCGTTACATTGAAAAAGGCTTGAGTCTGACCAAATAATTTTAACAGTTACTTAAATATAGTTCTGATGAAATAAGAAATGAGCACACAGCCGGGCGGCCACGACTACTGGAAATACTGCTATATTCTGCACACATGACGAGTCTAGATTTAATTACAGGTAAATCTGTAGTAATTATATGGAGAGTTTGAAAAGCGGAAATCTGATAAAAATATCTCATGTAAGTACGGAGAGTACAGTGCAATGTGGTAAAATATAACGGACACTTGCGAATCCACATTCATATAGTGGTGATATAAATCATTTTTCGCATGGAGGACGTGTGTGTACTGAATTATATTATTAGAGTACTTTTTTAGTGCTTTGGTGATAGTTCCTTCATTATAATTTATATCTGACACATACTCCACAATTAACGAATGTGTAATTGATAGGATGTGTTCTAAATGTAATTTTATTGGCTAATGATATGAGTTACACACACGGTAATATACGATACAAAAAAACAATGTCATAATGTACAACGTCTAACCTCTGTACCTAAGTATATAAACGATATAAGTAAGTAAGTAAGTTAATATATCCATTTGGATTTCCTTCGACACATTTTCCTCTGCCAGTAGACAAACTATAATTCATAACGTAATTTGCGACGAAACCACTAATGATAAGAAAAAATTGACGAGGAATAAAAAAACAACAAAAATAATAATAATAATAATAACAATATTTTTTTTTTTTCATACTTTATAATTCCAGTTCATCAAATGATATTTGTTATTTTTTATATTCGCATATTATGTATGTGCTCTTTGTATTTCTACCTGTACTTCAATATAAATGAGGAGTTAGTGTAATATTACATTATTTGTATTACATTATCTGTATAATCGACGGAGACACAAACCATTGGAATTGGAATTGAGCTCATGAAAACAGATTTTCGACAAAGATATATATATATATATATACAGTGTACAGTACCATACCACAAATCTTTGAAAAACTTTGGTATTTTTGATATATATACTGACTCTCTATAGTTCTAGTTTGGGGAAAAAAATCAAAATTCATGCTAAAAACTGAAACTATACTCACAGATAATAAAGACAATGATATGAGTTTTTATGCTCACATAATTTCAGTGTACGAAAACTTGTGTATAGAATGAAATCTTTTTGCTAATATGTACTTCCTAATGAAATTGATGTTTTTTCCCAACTCGTTGTTCTTTAGTTTAACTCAAAAAAAAGGGGGGATCATGATGATGATCATATATGAAATGAGCTAATGACATGAAGAGCCGATGCAGAAGCAACAGTTTTCTCTATAGGAAAACTGAAGGAAATTGTTTTATAGTGTAATAACATGTGCGAAATTATGGGGTTGTACATGCGACTGCATTCGACCACAAATTTTTTTTTTGACCATTCGTGTATTAGCCCATAAGTACTTACCCACAAGTCAACATATATGTTAGAATAAGTGACTATATGGATGAATTTCTTTCTTTTCTCTGTATATACCAATGTGTAATCGTGCACATTTGAAAAACAAAAATTCCCTTTTTTTTATTGAAGTATGTGTATATGGCATTAGATTTTACATTGTACTTGCGACGACTATTTAGCAGCCAAAAGCAAAACCGAACACTGATCCTGAGTTAGGATGTATACATCAAAGGTAAAAGAAAACATGTATTTCACGGTTATTGAATGGAAACGTGTACATATGACAGGTTCAAGTTTGGACACATTCAGTATGCTAAAAATACATATAGTCGAGATTACAAAACAGGAAAAATCAAAGGGAAAAATTTGGGTTTCACTCTCGCGGGACAGCCTGACATATGACATTTACTAATTAGATGTACACATTTGTATACATGCAAAATAAAAACGGTTGTATATGTACTTCACTTCCTGTGCCCTGTGTCTTCTTTTCTTTCTGTCTTCTGTCCCTTTTTCACTGTTTTGTACCCGATACCCTTAATCCGTATCCTCTTGGAGTTTCCTCAAGTTCAGAGTCCATGTCATCGTCATATGTTTTTCCCATAACAGGAAATCTGAGTCTACTCATCTCGTGTCCCATTTGCTCCGAAATGCCTTGCCCTATTGAATTTACGTTTTCCACACTCGTATTTCGTATTTGTAATTATCCATGTTTACACTGCTCTATATGTAATAATATGTTGGCTGTTTTAACTATTCAAAATTGTGGAGTTTAGATCAGTCTATTGAAAAAATCGATTCCTTTTATTAATTATTAATTAATTTTTACGCTCATTATTGTTGATGTGTACACAGAGATTAAATTTCTGTATTATTTTGAGAATCGACCTCAAAATCAAGATTCCGTTTTAGTTTTCAGAGTCAGCGCACTGTCAGCAGTTGTTAATTACACACAAAAGTTTGTGTATTGAATAAACAATGAGTGAATTGCATATATTAAAATACAAATCTGTGCCCTGTAATTTTGTTCCTTGGGAATTGGGAATTTCATGTGGGAGCAATTAAAATTCTAAATGTGATTAAAAATAGAATACGCTTTTTTTTGTTCCAATCTGATTTGTGTACAGCATTAATAATTACTTGCTACTGAAAAGCCATTGTTTTAATGTTTAAGTGATCACTTCTATTGAATTTGACTTTGAATTTCAAAATTTGAAATATCTACGCACCCACATAATTATATAAGTTACCTCAATCTCCCATTCAATCGAGTATCGAGATTAGTATCCGGAATAATTTATCCCATATAAAAACGATACAGTTGTAATTTGCTCTTTGATTATCTCGCCACCCTGTTTTCTCCCTTGGAAACTTGAAGACTCTGAAAATAGTCCATATGTAATCGTTTTAATCTTTCGTTTATTTATTTACACATTGAGCATGTTTATATAGTAGCAACAGCCATATTTAATAGCTATACAAATGTGTTAAATCTCCTCTGCGGTTAAAAATTAAAAAAAAACTAGGGAATGAGACAAAAGAGTAAATTACACAATACAATTTTACCTATGCTGTCTAATTTTTGGTTCGTTTTTTTAATGAAAGGCTTACGTTCAAAATCACTTATCCATATGTTCGAGTTCAAACAGTCAAACAGATGCTCAGTATATATACTTATGTACGTTTTATGAAATGCATTTGGGTGAGATGAACAATTGTCGTCTTGTCTCTATATAAATTAGTCAAGTCGGTAATGTTGTTCTCCGTCTAGTTCTTATTCCTTTTTTAAATTCTACAAGTATTCGTGTATATGTATACATGGGAAGTGGAAGGATGAAGATGGAGAGTGAGATGCTTTTACATTTTAATGCGAAACATCCTTTTGGTGTCTCATGTTTTTTTACACCCACAGTATATACAGAGAAAGAGAATGAAATTGAAAACTTGTCTCCTTTAAACTTTAACGAAAGATAAAAAAGAGTAGAAAAAGTAAACCTTTTTTTTTGCGTACGTATATAAATCTTGTGTTTTTGTTGGTGCACTTCTATTTTCTATTTTTTCCCAACAAATAACAAATCCCAACTGGATAATGCATCTCCCCTTCCCCGATCTGTATTCTGTATATATATAGTGGGAGTATGACGGATGTGTTTTGTTGGTTGATTGTTTTATTAAATTTAGGTCGCTCTTACCCGCCCTCCTTCATTTCTTCGATTTCTTATATATATTTTCTCTTTACTCCATCATCCCTTCCTGTCATTTCTCGGCCTCAGTGTCAAATTTCCACTTCTCTCTCTCTCTCTCTCTCTCTCTCTCTCTCTCTCTCTCTCTCTCTCTCGTCTACTTTGTCCATATTATCCCTAGTTCATTCATCTAAAATCCCGTAACCTTTTAGTAAAAATAATTCAAATAATCCTACTTAATCTCAGCCCCCTAAAAAACCAGTTGCAATATAAATGATAAAGTATTGAGCTTAAAAAGTCTATTTTTTACATGTAAAATGATACACATAAATCAATATTCTATCTCTTCATTTTACTAGAGTAAAGTCGCATTTTCAAGTCTCTAAAAAATTGTACAAAGTTGTCCAGTCAAATTGAATGAACATGTTACTTGTACAGAGTGTACATAGCAGTGAGAAGATAAATCGTAAATCGTTTACATTCAGACACACATGCATACAAAAGTACCCCCCTTTTTTACAGGGGTACCTACTGTACAGACGAAAGAGGAAGATGTTTCAATGTTGACTTAATGGTTTACTTTAACGAATCAAGATACAAGAGAGAGAGAGAGAGAGAGATAGTGTCGAATCAGTAGCAGAGGGAAAATTACACGCCTTAATCAAGTATAATGAAGTTCAATGCTATAATGTAATCTAGGATCTGGGGTACTGGAAATTGACATGTTGTGTGTGAGAACGTACACACAAGTATACACATACAGTATACAGGCAGGGGACTTTTACTCTTGAGTCTGGGATTTGAGAGGAGCATCATGACAAGAGCACCTTGTACAATTTCTACGCATGAACTTGATGATTTGATTGAAGAAACTCGGCTTCGGATATGGATTAATACTCCCAATCTGTATTACACTATATAGTTCTGAGTTATCTGTTGGTGAAGGTGAGATGGATTTAAGTACATACTATATATATACTTACTACTCCGCAATACTTTTCTCATTTCAGTCTCCCTCACAATATACCGTATAGGGAGGCATACATGTGTACATATATATATACATGCACAAATAAGTACATTGTCTAAATACAATTGTCTCTGTATCAATAAGTGCTAAGGGATGACTTTCACATTTTACTTGGTGTGCTCAAGCTATGAGTTATCGTGGGATGAAAAATCTAATCGTATAATCGTAATCGGATTCAAGCAGCTAGGAGCAACGGAAAATAGAATCAAAATCAACTCTTGATCGGTTCCATTTCTCATTGTTGTGGTCAAGAAAATTAAGAAGACTTTTGGACATGGAGATGAAGTTAAATAAAAAATGGAATCATTTTATATCCATTTTTAAGCTATTTAGAATCCTACATATTTGAAAAGTCTATATGAGAAATGAGAAAACACGTATATATTCATACACACTTAAACAATATAGAATTTTTTCCTCTCTCCTCTTCTCTCTCTCGCTTTTGAAAATGTTACGTTTTAATTATTATTGGATGGAAGAGCTGTAATATTGTACTTTTTAATTGTATGATACAAATTGGGAAATTATAGAAAAATTTAATATACACATATATGCTTTGAATCTTAATTAATGTAAGTACGTACTACTTACATATGTCAACCTTGGCTTTTCGTGCCGAATTACTGTCTAACCACAAGCCCAACTTTGAGATTTGAGACGTGAGTATTTTGCCTTTTAGTATCGAATTTGACAAAATTAAAAAAAAAAATTGTGCGTATATAGATACATGAACAAAATAAAAATGGGGAGACACAGAGCAGAGCGAGCAAGCGAAAGAGAGAGACAAAAAAGAGTGAGACGTGAGAAATCAGTAGCTTCCCTCTAACGTGTTACTTTCACGGACCGTGACTTTTCTCTGCCGAATTAATCTTGAGCAAATAAATAATAAAGTGTACATTTCCAAAAGACAAAAAGGACGAAAAAAACAAGACAAAGGAATTGAAAAATGTCTTTGGTTGAGATGATACACTCAGGAGTATCACATGCCAATTTGGAAATGTACCTGGATGCCAAGCCAATGGCATCCGTGTGCGTTTTTTTTCCTTGTACAAATATGTATAATATATTTACACCCATGTATGTACATAATGTACATTTACACATTTGAGCATTTGATTGTTTATGTGACGATGGGATGGCAAGTTTTGTGACTTTTTTTTACGATCGACGATCGCACATGATCCTTTCATATTCATATAATAATATTGAATTGCGAAGCTTGAATCTTGAATGGAAAGGATGAAATAAGGTAAACCTTATTCATATGCACACACACATACGGGAGGAATCAAAGGGCGTATTTTAATCCATTCGATCCATAGCATTGAATTGTCACCAAAACGAATGGATTCCCAAGCATTGGTGGCCGACTAATAAGCATTGACCACGGTGTGTAGCTATACTTATGTACAGGTGAATTAATTGCCTTGCCTCACCGCATTTACAAGGTTACATTATATGTACTTCACACTTTCATCTGTAAGTAATTTCAGGCAAACTCGGGGCATTATGATGAGCGAGTTGAAATGTGACTCTCGGCTAATTTTAGCAATATTAATGGATCGACCATGACCTCTCTATTTTCCTATTTGACATTCCTCCAAAACAGTATGTTTTTCGAAAGATGCTTTATCTTTCTTTCATTTCTGATTTCTGTCCTGTCTTAATTTTTTCCTCGTGTTCTCAATTCAACAATAAATAAGACTGAACTTTGTGTATTTCCATAATTCAAGTTGTCCTCACAATTAGTGGTAATTTTCATGTTAAAGCGTTAATCCTATAGCACACGCACTTATAGTTGAGAAAGATGTAATTTCTTTCTTAAAGGTTTGTCTAGTTTTCAGATATTTAATCATATTTTGTTGTTCCTTTTGTTTGTAGAACATGAACATGGATCAGTTGGTATTCTCTCTAAATAATATGGGATTGGAAGTAATTGATGAAAAAGTGGATTCACTGAAACTTCTAAAATCCAAGCTTCTCAAGACTGAAACCTGTACTAAATGGGTAAACGAATCCAAGCCCATATCTGAAGAGGAATTGAGAGTCATGTTGATCGTGCTCAGTTCGGAATTTGAAGATTTTGCTCAAAGAATCGACGAGAATGAAAGCGATTTACATTTCTCTGCTGTTGAAACCATAGCAAAGAGATGCATTCAAGCTCAAATTCACATCATGCTCCAGAGTTTTGAGGAAGTTCCCAACTATAATTGCGGAAGCTCGCCATTTGATTGATGATTGTGTAGATAAAAAATATATTTCTGAAGACTACACTGATGGATTTGGATTTACTGTGAAATGCTTGGAAATTGCTTGTGCTTTGGAAATGGACTCGAGAGATGGAAAGTTAAATTCAGCCAAATGCCAGGAGTTTTTGGGAGAGATTGACTCTCATGCAAATCTCAGTTTGAAAAGCCAAGTCGGAATTTTAGCATTGAAACAGTATTTCATTGGGAATTTGTACCTGTCATGCTATTCTGAGCAAATCGTGGTAATTGAAAAGGTAATTCCGTATTATTACTTTTTAATACAAACATGATTATATTTTATGGTATAGTATTTTTTCTCTACAAAAAAGGGTAACTTCAACTACCTACTCGTATCGAGAAAAACACTATAATTTTTTTGAAACATTTCAGATGATTAAAATGGACCCACCGAATCCAGAGTGGCCTTATTGTTTGTATCGTGTTCAGAAATATTTGAGAGAGACTCAGACAGAGTCTGGGACTCCATCAGCCAAAGAGATTGATGCTATTTTGTATGCAATGGAACTTCCAGCGGGGAAACGAAACCCTAGAATTCGATTAGGTTATGCTTCTTGCCTTGCAGAAATCTTGAGGGGTTATGGACGGAGCTTTACTCGATTTACTTATGGAAATAAAACATTTAGGACGGCTGAGAAAGCTGCCGAGTGTATCCAATGGCAAGTTGAGTAAGTACAACCGAATCCATGTAAAAATTTGTTTTACGGAAAGATTTGACTCGTTTTTTTTTTGCATAAAGACGATCATTGTTTTTCATTTTTCAGTGACGTATTGGCTATGGACCCAATGTCAGTGAGATCCAACATAAACATTGCTAAAATTTACCAGTCGATACTGCCACCATGGTTTCGTAATCCAGGTTTTTCATTGGTTTGCATTAAAAGAGCCCTCCTTTTCCACCCTAATTCAAGCAAGGTCAGAACTTTAATTATAATTGTAGTTCCCAATTTTTTTAAAAATAATATACATAACTGAATAATTTTGAAGGAGCAATAAAATTAATTGAATTACAGGCCAATCACCGAATGGGCATCTACCATCTTGGAAAGGTATACGTCAATAAAGTTTAAAATCTCTGTACAAACGAAGCTTGCAAAATCAAATCACTGAAAAACTCTCTTTATGTATTTTTATTTATTTATCTGTTATAGGACTGTATACCGCAAGCTCTTAAATATTTTCAAAGAGCCTTTGAAGGAGATGAAAGGAATTTCTTTTGTTTAAACGACTTGTTGAGGACTTACATGGGAGATCGCTCTAAATATTCTAAAGAAATAGATGAAGTATTCGATAGAAGCTTAAATCACAAATACTACAAAGGACTACCAAAAAAATTCGCCAACATTCTATTTACAAAGGCCATCTATAAGTTTTTGGTTGGTCAACAGCGTGAATCCGTGGACTTGTTTGTTGAATCCTATATTAAAAGTTCCGAATCAAAAGATCTCTTTAAGGTTACTAGCAATATATGAATATTGGAATATTATATGTGTACGATGACTTGATAGGCGACAGCTTTAATAGGAATAAGCAGTATCGTATTGTGATTTTTTATCATTTCAGGAAATTGAACGTCATATTAAACGGTACAAATGGGAGCAAAGCAGGAATGCTTCGAATATTATCGATGGAATTCACAATTTACTGAAAAGGGCGTACATGGAATGCTCGGATCAAGAACGCAGAGAAGTACTGAGGGAGATGTATGAGGCAGCCAAGTTTGCTTCCGATCGTAAAGGTTCTGGATATTCTTTTAATCGAAGAGGAGGCGGATTTTCCGGCTCACGCGGTCATGGATCAAACCGCTCGAGCCGTGATGGAGGCGACTTTTTCAGTGGAGGCAGTAAAAGTCATTACAAATTAAAAATACTTTGCATAAATGTTGCAATTTGTGTAGGCATGTGCAGTGGAAATACATGATTTCTGTTTCTTTTGTCGTCAAGGCTCTGGAAACTACGAAGACGACAAAAATAATGATGGACGAGAGGAGCTGTACAATTTTCTGAAAAGCCAAGATCACTGGCTAACTCTGGGATTGGTAAAGGGTTCGTCTAGGAGTGAAATTAAAGTAGCCTACCGTGCTTTGGCTAAGGAGTACCATCCAGATAAGAATCGTGATTTACCGGAAGCAGAAGTACTAGTAAAGCAAGAAAAAATGAAGAAGATTAACAAAGCTTACGAAGTTTTAACTCAGAAATAGGTGTGTGAGCGGAGAATTTAGTTTCTATACTGCATTGGAACTCTTCCTTTCTTACAGTTAAGTTTTTAGTTTTTAATTCAAATCAATTGAGCATTTTGTACATTTTTTTTACTACTAAATTTGACACAGACTTCAATCAAGGCATTTAATACAAGAAGGCAGTTGTTATTTTGTGTATTCACATGTATAAGCATTTAAATCATTGTTTTTGTTGAACTTTTACATACCCATTTATACATAAATAAATGAATCATTACCTCGTGTAGGTAACAACAAACCGAAACTTGTAAAGGTGCTTTCCTTTAGATTTTGAGGTGCATTTTTTGGCAATTTCTCAGAAGAGAAGGTCATAATTCTCTCGATTTTATTCAAGAAAAATGGGCATTCGTCGTATAAGTCATTTGTTCGCGTACGTTTTATTGTCCTTATATACAGGTTGTGTGTGATAGAATTACTACATTAAATTCTGGATCTCTTCTGTATTTCTGTATTTACAAATTCTTATATCAACTATAGTAGAGTTACTATTCTACTAGTAATGTTTCAATTCGTAATTCGTACTTAAGAAACTTTACAATGTTCAACGTTCTGTGTGTGCAGATTCAACTAAAGTGCGTCTATTCAGATTTGTGATGTAAGGGAAAACAATTAATTGTGCACATTTGGTAGAGAGTTATTTGAATTTAAAGTCATGGAAATGCGTGCGGGTGTGTAGACAAGGTACTCGACCACATCCTCAAAATATCCAAAAGATCCAACAAGTTACATTATAGACTAAAAGAATTAAGACCACACACGATACGAGTGACGAATAGTAGTTGGGTTCTTGTAAGTACAGATTACTTCCAGCTCTATTGTCTCGAGTGCCAAGTGATGCCATCCCATCTTCTTTGCTCATTGTCTAACAGTCACCTGAATGACTCTAATCCAGCATAAAGTACACCAAAATAATCATTATCAATTGTGGCCTGTACTGTACTTGTTTTATATACCTACAGGGAGGAGAAGCAGAGTGACAGTGACATTTAAATGAAATTCTTTTATCTTCTTTGAAGCAGGCTCTATATATATACTTATAGTCTCACTTGATATAAAATATATATCTCGTGGAGATGTTGTTGTACTTGGTATGTACACACACACACACACACAGTAGTCAAAAGATTCAAGAAGAGGACAAAAAGATAATGATAATACATCACATTACATTACCACCTCAGATTAAGGCATTTACTTCGTGTTCCGTTTAAGGAATAAATCTTGAATGCAGTATGCAATATAGATAGACAAAATAGATAGCAGTTTTATATAATAATTCCGAGATTGTAGAGGATTTTTATTCCTTGAGTATATTCTCTCTACTATAATATATTAATATTAAATATATTTGTCTCTATAGACTCTCCTCCCTGTGCGGAACTGAACAGTGATAATGACACACTGGCCATAAGCCATAACAATCTCTTATAACAAATGATCTAATAACTGCTTGTCCGAGACAGATATTTCATCCCAATATGCATATTATCAAATGGAATCGTAAAATAAAATGGATACTTACTTACAAAGCCTTGCAAAAGCAAGAGAAAAAAAGGCGAGAGATAAAATAAAAATATAGTAACCACAACATGCAGCTATGCGGGTTCAATCATGCAAGAAAATATGAACCAAAATAATTTTGCTGATGTGATTTCAAAGGGAAACATATACATAAATGGACAAATTTTTAGGAGATTTGGATTTAAATGGTTAAGTAATAGCAGAATGTGTACATATTGGGCCGACTCACTGAAAAGCCAAAGTATGAAAGTTTGATAAAGGTATATATATAGTCTCTTTCTCGCGTGTATGTATGTCTCTGTGTAATACACACTGTAGAGTCCACACTGGACTGAAATGCCTTTAAGAAAAAACTTTGAATGAGAATATCATTTTTATTTTGAGCAATGTATTCAAATAGCATATGGCTATTATTTATTATGATTCTCCCAGTACGCACACATATAATACTAAAAATACTAAAAACATTTTCTTTTTTCTCTGCGACTTATATTACTCAATATAAACTTCTCTGTGAGGGGTCCAGCTAGCAGCCGGACATAGGTATTAGGTAATACATTGTACAATCTGTTTATCTGTGTATACTATAGTGCTCGTCCTACCTACAGTTTATTTGAAAATATTATTCTTGGGCATTCCACGTATTTACGTCCACTTGCCTCAAGTTAATTAAGAAAGACTCCACTGGGCGATAATTACTAATACCTGGTTCGGCTCATGTGGTCGTGGTATTAAAACACTTACCCAGTCGAACCACCAGTGGCATTTAGGTATTTATATTTAACACGAGAGAGAGAGAGAGAGAGAGTGAAAGAGAGAATTACATTTCATCGTTTGAACGGAAACAATATTATCTGTATTATGGAGAGGAGTCGTCTGTACAATTGGAAGCTCATGCGGACACACCACACACACATACACTCACGAGTACAGGTTATTTCTATAAAAATATCAACCAACTGTACAGAACCATTTTTATTCTTAATCATTGGATCCGTATGACTCCGAAAGTTGATTCATCTTCCCATTGTTCGGGATTTCATGGGCTTACCGCTTGCCGGCTCTTTTCATGATAGTAATATACTAATAATAGTCATAAAATATTATAGAATTTCTTTCCCTCTGACTTCAAAATGTCGTTCATCGGGAGTATGCATTTACGTACGTCTCTATATACTATTTTTTGCCCTGTACTTATACGAGTGTATTCAACTTCCTTTTAGTCTCATCTCAGTATTTTGCTTAATTCATTTTCCTCCGGAATTCTTCACATATCATGAGTATAATTATATTATCATAAAAGTTTCGAGTGCATCCAACTTTTATCCTCGTTGTAAGTGCTCTCTGTATAATTATTATTGTTTTACATTCGTTTCATGAAATATTCATCCTCATATATCATCTCTGCTGCTCTTGATTGATATTAAAGTCTATCTTTAATCATTAAAATTTAAATAAGAGAGAACAAGTACAGTACAGAGGAAAGACCGACCAACAACAACTGGCAGTCGGTCTGTCGCGCTGCACCACATGAGATCATGTAATTAGTTTGTTCATTGCCCGAAAAATACAATAATATGCCTACTCGAACAATGAAAGAGGAGAAACCAACCGATTTGTATATGTATGTATGTCTGTGTGACTTAATATTTATAGATTGCAGAGTTGGGTTTGATGTTGATTTGAAAATAAGTGGACTTTAACGATACCGAGTATAGTTTTGGTAAAAAAATGTAGCATTTTCTAAGCACTACCTAATCTATGGGAATGAGAATTGAGAATCTCATGCCTAATTAGAGAATAACAACGTAAATAATGCATTATTTGAATATGCATTTGTGAATGTAGTTTCGGATTATTATTCCTGGGTTTATTTGAATATGCATTTGTGAATGTAGTTTCGGATTATTATTCCTGGGTTTATTTGAATATACATATGAAACATATGTAGCTCTTTCTACCCACATGTTTTTTTTTACATTGACAGACAGGGATTCTAATCCAAGACTAGAAAACTCACACTCATGTGAATTCGATTAGAACATTAAAATGGTATTAGGTGTAAGTACATGATTATTGTCTAATGTATTGTAGAATGAACTAGAATGTACTCAATACCCATGTGAACTTTGCATTTTTCATAATGTACATTATGATTATGGGCAGTCTAATATTTAAAGAAAGTTTTGATGAGACTCTCGGGTCAATTTTGTTGTTGGTATACACGGAGAGAGCTGAGAACTATAAAGAATACAGTAGTGTCGTTATCCCGTGACTAACTAAAGGTAAGGACAAGGGCAAGTTCATGTAAGTGTCTGATGGTGTAAGTACCTACATAAATACACACTAAAACACAGTGCACACACTCACTCACCAAATGCTCACATTTTGACTTTTTCTTTTCTATTTCATTTCTTCCTGGATACAATAAAAGGATTCTGTAAAGTGATGAGCTCGTTAGTCCGTGGTATATATCGTATAGGTATAGTAGGAGTAGAAAACATTGTATTGTCATTAGACTCTGAGAAAGGGAAAGGATTATTACAGAGTATGTATATATAGGTATTCAAACTCCGAATACATTGAAAATGGTAAAGTATACAAACAATGATGGACTCGGATTTTTAGTTACCAAAACCAAAGGGAATCATATAGCCATAGGTAGGTTTTACATTTTTAATAGGTGGTTAAACAGTGTGCTTAATGCTCTAGGCACTATTTTACTGAAAGACTTTTGCTTTATCCTACATATCCGTATTTCAAAGTCAAATCATATCATACGCACTGTGAGCAAAGATCCCTATTAATATTTATTTCATCACACTGTACATTTTTTTTCATGCTATCTGTATATACTTATTTGACCCGCTGATTACTGATTACAATGAAAGATTTTGTCTTAATGTTGATGTGAAGGCAGACGGAGAACGGGAAGGTTTCAAGTATAAAAATATCAGTATATAAGGGGCACTGCTCCTTCTTAATCTTCACTTTGTACATTGTATTCTATTCTATTGTTAACTTTGTCGTATAGTTTAGAATGTAGATGAAAGAGTCCATGAACTTGGAGCACCAAGCAACACTTACGTCTCACTTTCCCCGTAATCAAATGTAAGGCATCATGTCCTCACGAGTGTGTCCATGAATCAGTGTAAAAACCTTCTCTTAAAATTAAAACAGAAGGCGAGGTGTGACTATAGTGACTACATTTTTGACCCTTATAACAAAAGAAGAAAGAAAAAGAAGCGTCGTTTTGAATTCCCTCAACTTGATAGATGTATGTAGTTTTCAAAGATGCTGTTCAATGATAATTTCCATTGCTACATGCAGTGAAGTTGAAGTTCGTTAGTATAGCTTTAGAGAGAGGGAGAGAGTCGGGAGCAGGGAGATGTTGATTTAGTTTTAGTTTGCTATGGGTGAAAGGAAAAGTGAATTGACTGGAGATCTACAGATACATACGTACGAGTGAGCAGGTAGCAAGCAATATATAGAGTCATCTGTAGAATATTTTATTATGGTCAAGTCATTAAGGAGAACTTTTTACACGTACTCCATGTAAAGCCCAAGCTGTTAACTACTATCGGGTAATGTGGTAATCAACATCATGGATGAATGTGCGTTGAATATAGTCATTTGAAACAAAAAAAGCAACGAATGAACAATACGAACAAGAAACAAGACCAAAGAGATCAACTAAGTATATGGCAGAATAACAAGAACGAAACATGTGTGTATGACTATCGGAATATGTACAGTACATATAGGCAACAACAACTTCTATTGGACTTGCATCTAGAATCAAATTCTGGAGTCTTCTTATATACTTCTTGAATAATAATATAATATATCAAAGTGTAATAGGTGATTCAACAATACAGAGATTGCTTTAGTTTTCTTTTTGTGTGGATGTTGTGGGCGACGACTGACATTTACACTATATGGACATGAACACTAAAAAATTCAAATTCAGATTCAAGTCTCAAGTAATTTAATGTACAAATCATACACGAGCTGTAAGTTATAGCGTCCAGTCTCTCTCTTTTTTGTCTTTTTGTTGGTGTGTTCGTACATACGTTATTTAAGACTTATTGGTTTCAAATTCTTTTTCAACACACACAAGTATAAAAGACAGGAGCAGTATAGTAAAGTAACAGCAGGTATCTTGAGCGTCTCTTCCCCTTTTTTCATCCTTTAACCAAGTTATCATTTATTTATGATAAAATATTATGAAATTGTGTGTATTAAGAAATCCATATGATGTCGGAGAAGTAAACAAAATTCTATTGTTGTTTACCTCTTATATATTCTTAAATATATTTTCATCATGTTTTGTTACAGAAGAGAAATAAGAGAAAGAGCAAAAAAGAGAGAGTTTGGGAATATATAGTTGCTGCATTTTATTTGTACATCATGATTTAGATTTAATATTTCATAGTTGATATTGGAAAACATCAAGGAGGATAAAAGAAGAAATAAACTTGAACTTGAATACATTGAACTTGTGAAAGGACTTTATGTCAATTTGAGTGAGTCTTGAAATTCGAATATCGAAGGAGTGACTGACTTAACATGAGCTGCTGATGATTATTATATATTACGAAAGAGTCGTTTATTCCTTTTTATCATTTATAATCTGTTATGTTTTCTGATTCTACTTGTTGTGTACATACATAATATATATGTAGAATACTTTCATTTCTCATCATTGAGGTTTTACAAGTTCAGACGACGACGACGAAGACTAAACAGCATACATAAGTACATACAGATCGAAGGGTGGATGCAGATGAAGAACAACGAAACAATAAAGACGAAAAATATAGATTGATTTTGTAGTTGTGGATGGGCGTTTGATATGGAACATGGAACAAACCCTCGTAAGTCCTCGTCATTTTTACATGACGTAAATATGCACACTCATATATTTATGTGTAATATCCATACATGTATCGAGGCTTCTTCTTCTTCTACTGTATAACTTCTTGAAATTCTTGATAGTAATGGGAGTATCCCGTCCATCATCATCAGAAGCAGGAATAAGAATAAGAATCCAATCACTCATTCTTCAGTGTATATATTCTATACAGTCAAAAAGTAGCATTTTCATCGTCTTTCTACAACAATCACGGCATTATTTTTAAAAAAGGAAAATAAAATCAATTGTCATTCTATTTGAATATTTTATGTGTAATATATTATAGATTCGTTAACGTTTTCCAAGAATTTACTAAACTATTTAGTCTGTCTGTAACATGTCTAAATGAAGCAACTTGCTTCAACTTGCAAGTCCCGAATCTCCCCAATGTACTTACATTCAAGTGCTTAAAGTTTATTTACGTCATTAGCAACTTTAATGCTGATTTGCATTTAGTTAACCGTTCCATATTTTAACAAATAGAAATCATAGTTAAAAATGTACTTTTAAACCTCTTAAAATTAAAGTTAAAACTGAATTATTCATATGTCTGTCATGCGAACTGACAGGGAAAATAGTAGAGAGGACTGAGAGAAGAATGGCAAGTCAAAATTCATAGATATACTTATAATTTTGCAGGTTAACAGTATAATTCTTTCTACATCCAAAATTTCAGAAGATTTTACATGAAAATAAAGCTTGGAAGTAATATTAGTAGCAAGTTTATATTAATCCATATTATGGATTATCCATAATATTCATACAGCAGCTTCTTTTATCCAAATGGGAACTCACGAATTTTAGTAACGCTATAACTATTTATTTATCTATATTTAAAATCATGCTAAGTACAATAATCAAATGCTGTTTTACATCCTTCTGACTATATGTGCGTTTATTTCAAGAAATGCTACGAATTTCAAAAGCCTGCCAATTGCCAAATATCTACTGAAATTGTTTCCGTGCTCCTTCATACAGTTTTTTCATGAGAATATAGATTACAGTCACAAGTCAAAATCTTTTTGTGGGTCATTTTTTACATTTGGATTTTAAAAATTGTAACGCTGCTGGTGTATATTACCAATGTCAATTCTGTAACGAGTACCTGTGACCTTTAAATTGTTTGGTTTTAAATTGCTGTGGAATTTTTAGTTAGTTCAACTCGGATAGAATAATGCCCAATAATCCAAATAACCTAAACTTGGAGGAACTGCTACATTTAGTACAGGAACAAAATAGACTGCTCAACAGCGTGATTAAACAACTACAGCGGAAAAAAGACAATTTTGACAAAATGATGGATATGTTGAAACTCCAAGAAACTCAAATAAATGAACTCGTAAAACAGAATTGGAAAGTACAAGACGTGACTTGGCAACTACAGAATGGACTTCAAGTTCTTAAAATCAGAAGGGAAGAACTCGAAGGCAAAAAGAAAGTACTTCGAGCAAATTTGAGGCATTTGCAGGGAAAGTATCTGTAGTAAGTACTTTTCCTTGGAACTTTTTATTATTATTATGTAATATGCATTAAAATCAAATATTTATGTACACTTGGAGTGACATACTACATGAATAAGTTCACAGACGCTTTCATTCTGAACTACAAAAAATATTTATTTTCAGTGAGTTGATAAAGCGGAACTCTCCATCGCCCGCCCGTTCGGTTTCGTGTGTGTTGTCCGTTTCATAATAGTGCTGGACAGGTTTTGTGAACGTGGATAATATGTTCCATCAAATGACAGTCTTGGTCCGGTTATATATTAAAATTCATGAACTTTTCTTGAACAATTGAATCCAGTGTACATTGCAAATAAAAGTAGTAATCTAATCGGATCTTGCACAGGTGCAAGACATTTTGAGTGCCCATTTACATTGTAGATGAGAGAGGAAGGAAATTTCTGTCAAGTGGCATAAGATCCTTTTCGGCTCACCTTAAAAAGTGCATTCGGGCTCCCCACGGACAACAAAATGTCCTCTATGTAAAAAGGACCAATGAATGGAAAAATAGAATGTGACGACACAAAATTTTCATTTCATGTAGTGACTCCACTTTTTCTCAAAGATTTTTTTTTACAATCAAATCATAAACTATTTTTATATCTTTGTCAATTTCTAAGACTTGAAAATAATAATCGACTTGTCAATCCAACATTATACAAACTTAATTGCCGAAACTGTATGCTTTAACAATTTGTGATTGACCAAGTGAATTAAACTTATTTTAACACTTTTATTTTATAAAACATCAGTACTTTTTAGAATTGTAGTATGGCTACGTGCATTTTTAGTTTGCACATCAATTTATGTACATATCCATTTTTTAGTGAAAAAAAAAGAAGTATCTAATGTCTAATACTTAATTTTCACAATAAACGTGTCAATCCAGAATGATTCTCTTTTGATTGATTAATTAATTATCTTCTTCAAAAGTATATGTACCTAAGTATACAGAGTACGAATTGGCAAGGATTGTTTCAGGGGAAAATGCCATGGATTATGTTTTGAGCGCAATACTAAACTCTTTGAACTATTTTACGCTGCAAAGTCGGAATCTCGGAATGAATTGAAAAAGTTTTCACAACAATTAAGCAATTAACATTGTTTGGTTTTTTTACATTTAATAGAAAGCTTGAAGTATCATTGTGATAGACTTGTACATCTAAAATCGTACTCCATATTCAATTATTGGCTAGTTTATTCATAATAGTACTTAAAAAAAGGTAATTTGTTATTCATATATACGAAGTAACTTGCTTCGTCGACAAAATCGACTTAATGGAATCTTCATATTTGTGTTCTTATTATTATATTTTATGTTAACCAGGCTCAATACAATGTCAACTGGTTCGACTAATCAAGTGAGGCAATCAAAGCGTCGTCGTATGAAGTCTCCACAATATTTGCATCAATTCTTACGGCCGGAGGATAAACATGATATTGCAGTTGTTCAATTGCGAAGAATAATTTCGGGATCAGGAACCTCAGGAAATGTAGTTGTAGTAGGTAGCCAAAGTCAAATGACGAAAACAATAGTTCCTAGTAACAATAATAATAACAAAATAATTGCTGTACAACCCACGCCAATTAAATTATCATCATCAATATCATCATCAAGTCAACAGAATCTGAAGAATGAAAACGATGTTGTACCTAATAATTGTAAGAGTAATGGTATTGCTGCAGAAATCGGACTTGGCTTTGAGAATAACAATTTGAAAAATCTTCCACCTTCTTTTGAGTACCGGTCTGGTATTGGCGGCGTTGGATCCTATAAGACGGACTCTGAAGATGATGATAATTTATCACTCAATTCATCAAGTAATGAACATGATTCAAGTGAAGAAGTTGAGACTGATAGCGAGAGTGAAAGTGATGAGGATGAACCAACAAGTTGGACTGACGACGAATTTTCCTCTTTGACAAATTCCAGCGTACTAATAGAAGAGAATCGGTCTCAGAATAATGGAACTATGGCAAATAAATCAAGTGGTTCTACATTTCATAGAGTTTGCGATGAATGTTCTTCAGAGCTTATTGATGAAACAGCCAAAGCCATCGTCGATGATGCACAAAAACCACCATTTGAAAGCTTGTCATATGAAGAAATTATTAAGGATGCGCTAGTTGTTAAAAGCCTGCTAAAAAGCATACATTCAGTTAGCAATGGTTTTGTTGCTGTTGGAGTTAAAGGTGTTCGACTTCCTAGTATTTTAATCGGGTAAGTAATTTGTACAACAAATAAAATGTTTAACAGTGGATTTCGATTCATTATTAAATTGAAAATTTAAGCCACAAATTCAAAATGTGATTCATTTGATTTACAGGATAATGGATACGGGCTGTAGTTATTACCAACTGGACTATAAAAAGCCTGTTTGTGACTCATACCGCTCAAGAATCGTTCTACAATTCAATTGGATTATTGCAGATTTAGATTGGGTTAAATCAAGTGACATTGAAGATGAATTGGTTATGTCCCATCATGTCTTTAAACTTGGATATAGTACCTATTTTCTTATCAAGTTGGCGGAAATGCCAAAGGATCGTGTTCAGTTTATCAATTATCCAAGATTCAAATATGCTTATGCAATGAGGACAACTGGCACTTGTGGTAATCGACGGATCGTCCTTGTCCCACACATTGCAATTTCAATCAATGTAGCAGAATTTATAAAGAAATTTCGGATAACAAAAAATGACGTGGTATTAGGAATAGCCCCTCCGACCTTTGACCCCGCGATAATTGATTTATTTATAGCTCTTGGAACTGGCTCAAAGATAGTTTACGTTGACGACAGTATCAAATTAAATGCAGTTGAAATAATGAAAGCTATATCACAAGAGAAAGTGACTGTGATACAATGCACACCCTCATACCTTATGAGATTTGATAAAGAACTTTTAAGGTCAACTCTGTTTCATCCAGAATTAAGTTCTTTAAGAATTCTTGCATTAGGCGGAGAAAAGTGTTTAAATAAATCAATACTAAGACAACTGGTCCCCAAAGAAAAAAGATCAAAACTTAAAATATTCAATTTATATGGACATACTGAATTGTCCTGTTGGGCATCGATTGAGAGAATAAATTTGGCTAAAAGTGAAAGCGATGAAGTGTCTTTAGGAACTCCTTTAACTTACACCGATATTGCTGTTTTCCGCCTTCCTACAGAATTTGGATTCGGAAGTGAAGGGGAAGTATTCATTGGTTCAAGAAAGAAAAGAAAATGTGTTGTGTTTAGTGAGAAATTCGGTACAATTATAAATCCAGTAAGTTTAAATGAAATTGTTATTAAATATTATTTGTAGCATTTTATCAATTGTGTAGTCACACTTTGTGTAGTTATATATTGACTCATCTTGTTTTTTTTTTTGCGATTCCTAAAGGTTGCACTTGAAGGCCGAAAAACCAATTACAGATATTTGCAAACAGGAGACTATGTCAAAGTCCAAAATGTTTTTGTGGACTCTAGATTAAAGACTGAAATGTACTTTGTAAATCGGATGGATCGTATTAGGAAGCGGAATGGTATAAAAGTAGATTTGGATCAGATTGAAAAAGTTGCAATGGAAACATTGCTTTTTTCTTCAGCCGAATGCTTTGAATTTAAGCAAAGAATACTTTTGCTCCTCAAACTTGATAGATCCTACGCGGACAATTCTTCTGCAATGAAAGAAGTATATTCAAAACTATACTCACATTTAAAGTCAATGTTGTATTTTGAAGATCATCCAGAACGAATTGTGATACTTCCAAAAGACGACTCGCCGTTAAATGAAAACTCTAAATTAGACTTTAAACGAATTTTCGATCAAATCCCTGCTTTATATGATGACACGGACTGGTCAATGACGAAATCATTTTTTATTGATGAACCCAAGTTTCAAGAAATATTTAGTAATTTATGGCAAAGTAATACCCTGTCTGTGAAGCATCCAGTAGATGAAGATACATTTGTAATTTTATATTTTTACCATCCTAATAACTTTATACATACACTGCGCTTATGCGATTTATAAAACTTGATTGATAATTAATTGTGTTATTTTTCTTCTGTTTTAGATGTCGTGTGGTGGTAGTTCTGTATCAGGTACAAGATTAGTAGAAGAGTTTTTCTTCAAAATCCAACGTTTTGGAAGTGAACTTCATATAACTAATGAAAAGAATCTCATTTCCGTCCTACTAAGTAAACCTTTAAAAGAAGTCAAAACTTCATTTTATGAAATTGTGAAACAATCAAGATACCCATGTCAGTTTAGTTTGATTGATGGGAAATCTGTCGAGTGCAAAAAAGATCAATACGTTGAAGCTCCATGTGAGTAAACTATAACAATACTACCAGTATTTGCTTATACACCACAGCACATACATACATACTCTCAGTTCGAAGATGTGTAGGTATGTCAATTATGAAATAATTGTTTGAATATTTATGCAACTTCACTTTATTGCTTTGTTTGTTTAGGGGAAGCATCATCAACCGATCATAGCCAAGGATTAAAACAAGATGAGACGATTGCTCGAATGAAATTACCACCTTCAGAATACCACAGGGTTCAGATTTCTGTTGGACTGTGTGTAGATGCGACTCCTGTGATTGCTCCTCATCGTGAGTGTTTTTCTGTTCCTTTTTTCTTGTTTACGATTCTTAGTAGCACCTATAGGATTAAGTAAATAAAATAGTACAGAGAGATAAAATTGAAATTCCGGTTTTATTGTAGCCGTCGTACATCAAGTGTGCATCACTGGATCTCACTCGGGGGCGGTTTATGCTTTCTCAATGGCTGAAGGTCTAAATCCGTTTAGATCGATTGTAGGAAGAACACGGAAATCCTTAATTTGGAAACGTTTATTCCCAAATAGAATTGAATGCTCAATGGTCATTCATCCCACTAAATACCTTGGATATTTGGGTATGAGATCATTTAAGGCATCATGTGAAATGCTTATTATATATATTATATATAGTATACATACCTACCCAGTAGGATTAGTAGGTAGTGCCTATCTGCCAATAATAGTTTATTGACACAAATTGATACGGTGCTGTGCCTAATGTCAAATAAAAGATTGATTGGTAATAGTTTGACTTGCTAATTTTAGGATGTCATGATGGGAAACTGTACATGATTTCAACGGGTAAGAAATTCGTACCAAATCATACTTTCGGGATACTATTTTGAATTTTTAATCAACTTGTCTAGCGATTGAATATTTTTAATGATACAGTTACCGGAGCTACTGAATGGTCGATTAGTTGCGGGTCGTCCATCCGCTGTTCACCAGCTTTGAGTCCCAATGGTGATTGTGTGGTTGTGCTAACATCCTTTACTGTCCTTTGCATTGATGCTTTGGTAAGAATTTTATTGATTGTATGTGTAAAACTGTTTTCGTTAAAAATGAAATTCTAAATACCTAATTACGAGAGTTGTATAAAAATTCAAATGTTGACTATGTAGGATTAAAAGATTTAATCATTACATATTGATATATTTGGTATTGTAATTCATCGATAGCATGGAACAATATTGTGGACACAAGTATGGGGGAATTTCATAGTTTCAAAGTCTCCCGTAATTAGTGACACTTCAGTATTCTTTGGAAGTAAAGCTTCTGGACTATCATCTTTATGCATCAAAACTGGGGCTTTACAATGGAACTCTGATGAAGCTTTTATCTGTACCGCACCCATCTTAATATTTTTGGACAATGAAATCAAAAATAATCTAGTAGTATTTGGTGATGCAAATGGACACATTCTCGCCCTTGACCAGCTAACAGGGGACAGAGTAAGTACAAATTAAAATTTTAAACAGTATTCTGATTAAAAAAAAATACACGTGAGTAATAGTAGTGTAGGATTCAGTTCATAATACAAGTTACATCTTTTCAGATTTGGAAGTTCAAATCAGAGTTACATAGTTACAAAGACCCTCCAAGTAATCTTACCTATCATGATTGCTGTTTACCTGACGGTACAAAAAAGAGTAAGTTACAAATATTTAATATTTAATTAATTTTGCATCACTCATTCAGAGATCAAATTATGCTACCAAATTATGCAAGGTGATATAATGATCAACATTTGTTTTACATTTTCCTTAAATAGGTATTGTGTACACTACTTTGTCTGGATTTATTAGAATGTTGGATCCCGTCACCGGCCTAATGAAATATGAAGTGAAAACAGTGGAGCGACTGTGCTCGTTGCCCTTAATTGCCCATGTAACTGATGAACCAGAATCGTCAAACAAAGTGACATGCTCCGCGTTTTTCAATTCTAAAAAAGGTAGTATGTTCTGGGTCCCACTATTGAAAAAACCAGTAATTAAAATATTTCAATTTGGTGCCGATGGAGCTGAAAGTTTTTCTTCTCCAGCGTTGATTCCACCAAATATTCTCACAGTAGGCTCAAGAGACAATAAAGCGTATTTTGTAGAATTTCAAAAACCTCAGGGTCATTCGAAATAATGATATTAGATATATGCACATATTTAGTTTAGGTATGTACAAGTGAAGTACATTAAATTAAATTATTATTATTATGACTTGTAAACGATTTTAGTAAAATGGAAATAACAGCATAGCTCTGTAGGTTATTTGACACATAATGAGCCTGACTATGAAGACTGTTTTTAGATATTTGAAAGACAAGAAGGTACACACGGTGTATGAGCAATTTGTGAATGGATTAGGACTTTTATTTTCAATTTTCGTACATGTATAGTGTATACATATGTATTTATGTATACGTAATTCTATTGTTTTTGGTTTTTTGTACACACGTAAACTTAAATCGACAAATTTAGAAGAATAATGTAAAATATTTGAGATCTCATTCTTAAAATTCTTAATTCACACAAGCAATGAGAAAAATTTTAATCATATGTTATAAATAGTTCATTTTTATATACACTATCTGGAAGAATGGAAAAAAACTACAACTATATATAATCTTACAGACAAATCATACCTAATCGTGTAGTACATACCTGTATAATTATAATAGTATTGTGATGCAAGATTTAGTAAGAGTTTTACAAATCAGTGGAACATTTATAAATGTAGTATTATATAAAATTTATAAATACACAGTACGGTTGATTGTTATGAATTAAATATTGAGCTTGTTTTAATATTTATACACACATTAATTACTCATATTCTATATGACAATTTGATATTGCTTCTCAAATCACTGTTTCATTTTGCATTGGATGATTCAGCTGCAATTTGTAATATTCAGTGAATAACGTATAAATTAGACAAGTAAATAGTATCATATTATATTGAAAGCAAGGCTATATACAAAGATTCCTTTAGAAGGTGAGGACATTAGAGGGTTCCTCGTATGCCGTATGTCTAAAGGAATCTTTGTATATCGCCTTGATTGAAAGATATTCTACAAAATTATTTACGTAAAAATTTCGCATGAAAAAATTGTCAAAAATTTCTTAATTTCATCTACTATAAATCTCATGTCTTTATCATCCTTATCTAATTTATAAATAATATTACTTTATCCTATCATCATAATATGAGTAAGTAACTAGTTCAAATGACTTGAAAGTATTCTTTTTCGATTTTCTTCTTATGAGGAATATCCCATTGAGGCTCATTTCCTCACTATAGCAATGTAATCGCTATGAACTAATGATTAGTCTCGTTTTTGTTTTGGTTATTGTAATACAATGGTAGAAATGAATTAAAATTCGTTCTGTACATTGATTTGTTATTCTATAAATACACTGTGTACTGTACACACATGATTACTTAAATAAGTACACTCTAAAATGATAAGCACACAGGAATTTCATCAAATTAAATTTGTAATCAAAAGCCAAAACCTTTTACATTATATCCTCCTCGTTCCACTTTTTGATAAACAACATACACACAAATCATAAGCTAGTATAATGACATAGTTTTGATAAAAATTATACAAATTACTTAATTATGTATTGAATGACTGTTTTTTCTTCGTGTTAATTTACATATCCCCGGTCAACGTTTTTTGAGTTCAGTGTAAATAACAAACGAACGTTGGCAAAACAAAACAAAGTAATGATACATTTAATATAAAAATGATACTGTTGTATCATTATACTTATATTGATTCTCTACATTCTACTCATAGTTATAAATCATTCTAAAAATATTCTGTCTTTTCATCTATATGTAATATATAAGTATCAAAATTCATATTATTTCATGAATATTTAATTACTAGTATTATGCATTATTCAAAATTTTGCAGTCGGTTTTGGTTGTTGATATTATTGAACTTGAGTATGTCTACATAGGAAAAATTTTATAATCGCATTGCTATCATGTTTTACAATGAAAATGTAACCAGTGAATGAATATCAATATTCAGCAAATAGGTAAATAGGAAATGATTCATTCTGCTTTGTAAACAAAAATAAAATTTGTTTTATCTAAATTCTATTCCAAAAACTGGCTTCGCACATCAACAATAACAATAATGACAAAAAAAACAACAATAATTGAAAAACAAAAAAGGAACACATTAAAAACGCAATGGAATATTTTAACGTGTATATGACTGTGAGTTTTCCGAAATAAATAAATAAAATCTTCGGTACTCTCCCATCGAACCAAAAGGGATGAGAAACGAAAGTTTAAATTAATTCTTCAGTTGAATGATACTTATCCGATGATAGTAATGTTAAATATCAATAATTTACTCGAGTGTACAATAAACATTATAAATTAGAGTCTTTTCTCTATCATGACTCCTTGAGTCCCAAACTCTCGGTTAGCTGCAAGTAATACGGTTGTCTCAGAGGAAGCAAATAATGACGAGCTTCATCCACGGCTTCGCAAGAAGGCTGTGTCACATTTACTTTTGCTTTTGGAGAAGGCATTTTATTTGAAAAAAAGGTTGAACTAGTACTCGCATCTTCTAGAGGATCAAAGGAAGGACTCGAATTGACTTCCTCAGTCCATGATTTTGTCCGAAGTTTGGCTCCAATCGGTAACAAATGACCCTCCGTTGTAAAGAGATACTTGTGGAATTGTTTATTAAGGGGATTATCCGTATCAAAAAGCTAAAAATTAAACAAGAATAAATACATAATGTACATGCCTAAATACATTACAAAGATAAGTACAAATTGGAATAACTGTTGGATAATTATTATGACTTATTTACCAGGTACAAATATTTGCATGTTTCGGATAGAAAGAAACTTTCCATCCGATCTTCTAGGCTCATGTCCATGACCTAAGTGATGATAAACAATAAAAACAAAAATGATTAGAATATTTTTTTGGATGCATGTGGTAATAAATTACGAACGTAATTTATTACCATGCTCGAATATTTAAGATAACTCCATTACTTACATCATGGACAGTAGCATAACCACATTTAGCCTTTGCGTACGTATTCAAACTTTGAACAATTTCTCTTCCTAGTCACATGAAAGCAATAAATAATTAAATAATTTTTCGATTTATTGGCAACAATAGGATGTACATACTTTAGATCATTATAGTCTCAAATAAATAATATTATTCACGAAATTCAAGAGCTACTTACCGACATGTAAATAAAATGGATTTTTTGTCGCCTAATAAAATGGAAAGAAATATATGCATACATTAAAAAAAATTAATTAATTTGAAAGTTTTATAGACTAAAACTATACAGCGGAGATTTGATGAATAAATCAAAATATTTTACCTGGTACAAAAGGTAAGTGGATTCAACTAGTTCTGAAACAGAAAATGAAATTGACTCAGCATCCCAAAATGCTACATATACATATGATAACATATGTATGACACATGTTTAAAAATAAAATTACCAGGACGTAAAGAGTAAAATGCAACATCAGGACTTAAACGCTGCCAATTGAATCGTTCAGGTAAAAGTCCATAACGCTTCCATACATTATAGTGCCAAGCATGAGTACAAATAGCTTCTTCAATGTCTCCGAAAAGAACCTGGACAGCCGGGAAGGAGGCTTGCAAGGCATCAATCCAATATGTATAAGTATTCCCACTGTGCATGTCCACGTTGACATACAATGGGTGATCTCCGTAGCCCGAATTGCAATGTGGTCTCCTAAAATAACATGTACTTAGATGAGTATTTACTATTGTTTACAATTCACCTGACTGTCTGAAAAAAACTTAAAAACTTGTCAAATAGTTATTACTTACCCTCGGCGTAGATATTGTTTAAATGCATTATAAGAGTCGTTGAACATGACAAAGTCTTCATCTTCCCCAAAGAGAATATATGACTTGAGTAAGTATTCAAAGTAAGAGTCCAGTCCAGCTCCTAAACCACTTAACCGACCAACCCATTGACCCGTCTTGGCATTAATCACGTTACCTGTACACAAGTGTACAAATAAAAATAAACATTGTACCCCTGTATTAGAGAATCTGCAAGTATGAATTATTAATTTCCAAATAATATACTAACCTAAAAGACCCGTATTCTTAGCTCTTGCACTCCATAAGGCACGATTGGCACGACGAGCCATCGTCTCATAGATTGGATCTATTTTATATAGAAAAAAATGTATACATATATATAAATTAATTCTTCTGGTTAAAGATATTAATTATTCATTATTTTAAAACTAAATGAAATTGTTACTACACTATTTTTTATGTACCTCCAAGCAGTCTCGATAGAGTTCCTAATTCAAGTAGTAGAGAGCCAGCTCCCGCAGTACAAGTTTCGGCTCCTTCATCCACTACACCTTTTCTAAGATTTACCTACAAAAATAAGAATAAAAATGAGAATAAGCCACTTGTTTATCTGTAACATGTGATATCGTAATTTTTAAGGAAATTACCCGAGGATAAGGAATTCCAGTAACGGACTCTTGAAAGGCAGGTAAAAGGCGAGATGCGAGGTCACTTGCGAGTTGAAGAAGTTCTCCATTATACCATGCAGGTCTTAGGTCATCTCCAAACAATGTACGACTATCTGTCATAAACATGTGAGCAGAAAGGAGACCGCCAAGTAACCTGGAATATAAACAATAGTATTGTTTAATTAAAACGTGTGATGCGGCACATTTATTCTGATGCGAGAAAGAGAAGGGAAAGAGAAAGTAACTTTCTCCATTCATTCATTCATGAATGGGACTTATGCATAGTGTTTACATCTATAAGTTATTTTGCAATTCAAGTTAGTATAAATGAGCTCAATTTCCCACTGTGTGCATTCATGAAGTATACAAGATGTCTCACCGGATATTCGCCTCAAAGACTTGAACTGTATTTTCCTTATCAAATGAAACATGTTCCACGACCTAAAATGTTATTAACAATAAAACACAAGGGAAATCAAGTACTTACTTTATAGTTGAATTTGTTTGGCGATAAAAATACCAATGCATACAAGTCACAAGTATATAATTATAAATTAAGTACCAATTGAACGGCTCTATGAAATTCGGAAATATTCCCGAGAACTGCCAGCGTATCAAGAGAATCAACCAGGGTTAGACAGTAATCCCCAAGGACATCGTTGATATTGATATTGGACCTATATTTAAATAAACGATCGAAGATATGTTTTGAATAACAATAATTGTCAATCAATTTATGTACAAATCAAGTAGTTAATGGATTAATGGTGTATACTCGAATTAGTTTTAAAATGAAAACTCACGGATTATCTTTGTCTGGACCACGACCAACACAATGGATCGGATCAAGTTCGTCCAAAGGAAAAGCATACTTCATATATGAATCGTAGCCAAAATAAAACATTTTCCGAACTTCGTCAAGCATCTCAACTTTCATATCTGCAGTGAGGAATAAATGTGCACAATAAGTACACTGTTATAGAACAGAACATATCTAATATCTTAATATTAATTAAGTGATTGAATTAAAAGTTAACTTATAAAATTACCGGATGTAAAAGATCCATATTTCTGGTCTAGCCTGTCATAGGCATGGCTGAAGATGTTAAATGATTTCGCCGGATAAGACCAGGGCACTGAGATGAACACAAGAAGAGCAACCAGTACAATATACTCCAAATTTCGGTTTCGATGCCAGAATGGAAGCATGATACAATATTCTCAACAACACTTGTACAGGATAAAATCCTGGCCCTTGTCGGGACGTCGAGGAGGACGGCAACGAAGGGGATGAGATGATGGCAAATGGTTTTACAACTCGTAATCTTCCGAATACGATACATATATACACTGATCTCACTTTTTTAATGTTCAAAATTTTCTTGTTCTTATTGTTTTAAAAAAAAGATATCAAATTTACATATATATTTAGCTATATAGTTTGCCATGTTTAGTTATTGCTACAATCTAGCTGTATCAAAAGGGCATATAGTATTATAACTATTATATAATTATAAAAATGGATGGATATATACAGAGGAATGACAAAATATTTGGATTAAATAATTGTCAAAACGCTCATGTGAGAGTAAAATGAACGAAGGGATATGTAGTTATAATTAAATGAATAATGTAACTAAAAAGAGAAATTAAAAAATTGGGCCTTTATATCAAAATAAAGCAGTTAAATACAATCAAATAAACAATATTTAAATCACTTACATATTTGAAGGTCCTTTACTATTATTGAGCATTCAGTATCATTTGTATTAAACTATATCTCAATATCCCTTATTTTTTTGTCAAAATAATTAACACTTAATTTTCTCAAGTCAATTTTAAATGATGATGGATCATTTTGGTATTTTTTAAATAACTTTTGATTTACGATCGATGAACGATGTATAAATCAAAATAACAATATATGTACTTTTCACTATTGTTTTGTATTGAAATGTATCTAGAAATAATAATAACAATACTCACTTTTAATAAATAAGTATGTATTTAATTGGCTTATTTTTAATTCTTTTTTAGGAATCTCAATACGACCTCGACATATTATATAGTACACGTTTTATTAAATTTTACGTAAGTATTTATTTATGTATATATGTATATATAATAAATGTACACAATATTTTTTAATCCTATATAGTTGAGTTCACAACCACATTTAAATCAGTTAATTTCTCCACAGACATAACTGTGTTTACTTAACTTGGCGAAGGAGCAGAAGTAGAAGAAAAAGTTGCATTCCCTTCAGTGAAATAACAAAGTTCCTGTTACTTTTATTGTTGAGAGTTTTTTATTGTGTAAAATGGTTTTAGTACCCAATATAGGTTGATATGCTCATGCTCATATAACTGTGAAATACCTGCATACTTTTTATGTATGTATATTACACACAATAAGTCAACCCAATGAAACATTTTCGAGAAGATACACAAACAAGGAGAAATGCCTTTTTGCTTGAAATTTGCCTAATATACCGACTGAATTTCAATCAATGAACTGAAAACATGGACAAGTGAAAATTGTCATCAGTATTTTAATTCCAATAGTCTTTATAATTAAATATCAGACGATTTTTCTGCATTTCGTCGTCGAATGACCTTTTTTCTGACATTTTATTCATTTTTGGATTATAGGTCAATTTTGAAATCATGAAAGGTCAAATTTCAAAAAAGGTCATCCTGATTTTAAATTAAATTATCATCTATTTCTAATTGAAATTCGGAAATATTTTCCTGTTGGAAATCCCATAAAAATTCGGAATAAACATTTTAGGCGTTTCTCTTAAGCTCGTGCATCGAAGTCTGGACCAAATTGCAAAATGCTAGCTCTTCTCTCTTGTGTTCGGTAAAGTGATTTTTTTTGTTGCAAATTTTCGATATCAAGAAGAAAGAGACAGACACAAAAAAAGAAGAGATTTTTTGGCATTTTGAACAATAATAATTTGTCTGTTTAATATATATAATTACAACCATTATAAGCTGTAGATACATAACCATATTAATTGAACATATATTTCATATTTGTGTCTGTCTATAAAGTCTGAACAAAAGGAAAGTAACATTAACAAGACACTCCAAAAAGACAGAGAGATAGAGAGCATCTCTCAGAGAGGAACAAACAAATATTATGTATTTATAACTTACTATATTACTATATATACTATTAAGAAGTAACCGAAAAAAAGTTTATATCTATAATTACAATTATTATTATTATTATTATTTATTGTATTCATTTACACGGACAAGTACTTCAATTATGTGGTGTGTATATACACGGACTAAATCATATTGATTATATATACGGATTGATAAAATGGACCTTGGAAATCCGAACAACTTGTTTAATTGTAGTAATCATATTAATACAAAATGGTTCAATAGTATATAGTTACTCCTCTACTGTGAAAAGAGAATAAAAAGAGGAATATATTCTTTCATATTGTGTAAATATATATAGTTGTTGACAATTTAAAAATCATTTATAGGTATTGTTGTCTCTTCGCTTCTTATTCTTCTTCGTCTTGTTAATGACGACGATAAGTATAATGACGAAGGTGTTATATAAATAAATAAAGTGAAATAAAAGTGTTATAGTCGGGCGGGTGTCGGACAAAAATCCAGTAAAATTTCGGTACAATGAGTATACAGAAATTATTTATTGTATAACTATATATATACATTTTATCGATATCGAATTATTATTGTTAAAGTAGTAATAATTAATGTAATAGTGTCAATGGTGATAATAGTATGGAAAATTTGGGATGTATTCAACCATTAAATCCTTCAATTATTGGAGCTCCAAATACTCCTGGATCAAATTCACCATTAGAGCCTCGTTTTATAGCTTCAAAGGGGGTTAATAGTAATAACAGTTGGAATAATAATAGTACTTCTACGAGTTCTCCTACACCTACATCAACAACATCATCATCATCAAATTCGCCCAATATGCAAGTCAATTTAAGAAATATACAAAATGTTATTCGTCTAACGAAGGAGAATATTGATGCGCTTAACGATCGGTTTGCTGGATTTCAAGGTAAACTATATATCTATCAACAATATGTATTCGTATGTAATTAACACATCAATATAATATATATGCCTTGAAACTTTCGAGTTGAAAGTTATCGGTGTATTTAGTATTATGGGAATACAATTTATTAGTTTGTGATGATATTCTTGTTGAGCGCGGGGATGTGTCCTTTTTAAATAACAAAAACACTGAAAAAAGAAACAAAAAACTATAGATTCCATTTCAACTCGCATTATATTTATTTTATTACTTAATCTTTACTGTAATATCTTAATTTATAACGTGGATAAACTATACCGATCTATGTATATACCTGCCCTTCTTTTTAAGGGATACAACTTTTTGCTTCTTAAACTAAACGTGTACTTGTGCCACAAACTGAGATTCTTACTTATGCACAATCTACTAAATATATTTAATATTGACTCTTTATTGAATTTAAAGATCCACCAACAATGTACCTGCAAGAATATTCGGAACTTACAAGTAAGCTGCATGATTTGGAAGGGAAAGAACAAGAATTAAAAGAACAAATTACTAATGAAGATGAGAATAATCGGGATACTTCCCCTCCTCACCGTTGCCCTACAGCACAGTCAAATTATTTTGATTGTGCAGAATACTCTGCACCACAGTCATTAACATTTGGGGAGGATAGTTTATCACCAAGATCCCCCATCAAATCAGTCATACGAGCACATTTACCTAATCAACAGAGAACATCCGTACAGGTCAAACCAGGCCAAACTGTCAGGGAAGCTCTAAGTAAAGCTATGCAACATAGGCAATTGACTCCAGAAATGTGTGCCGTTTTCAAGACGAGCAGTCCTAAAATTCAAGTTCCATGGGAAGCGGATATTTCCAAATTAGAAGGGGACGAAATTAATGTTGAAATTTTAGATAAATTCCCCATTACCACAAGTATCTCTCATAATTTTGTTCGGAAAACTTTCTTTTCCCTCGCCTACTGTGAGTGTTGTCGACGACTACTCTTTCAGGGTTTCCAGTGTCGAACTTGTGGTTATAGGTTTCATCAAAGATGTGCGGCAGGAGTACCTGCTCTTTGTCAACAAGTTCGAATGCAAAATACTTACTATCAAATGTAAGCAAATTATTTTTTAATTGCATTGGTGTTTACTTGTTGTTATTATTGAGGTTCCACAAGTAAACAATTTACGCACGACAGTTTGATATACTTTTTTATAAAAACATACAAGTATTTACACGCAAATATATTTCCTTCTTCATTTTTGTATGTATAGATTATTGGCACAAAACGCGGAACCCTCAGCAGATCCGTGTCCACCTACATCACCTGAAAATGAGTCAGACTCATTTGGAAGGAAAAATCATCATCCACCATTAGGACAACGAGAGCGTTCCACATCAGCACCCAATGTCTGTTTTAATCTCGTTGGTCATGCGGGAGACCTTCCTGACGATTTTATTCAGAGAATAACCAAGGGACATTACACAACACTTCACGGTAAAAACCATCCTCTTAACAAAATGGCTTTCTTTATTATAAGCACGTGTATTAAATGGTATTATATTATTATTTAGGTATGTATATACTATATACATATATATGAAGTTGTCGATAGAAAAAGGGACCGAAGACGTGGATCTAGTTTAAAAGATATTTGAGTTTTCCTTTTGGCC